>JASDQU010684978.1:23425-33779 GCA_032191745.1 Picea mariana | reverse complement strand
ATGGGATCCACTCGACAATCAATCATGTTCAATAAATCGGAATGACCTGTTTAAGCTGATATAAAAGGTGCAGATGAAAGGGAACTAGAAGGCAAATTAAAAAATACAAATCAAAATCTTTAAATTGAAATTGAGAATCAAATAAATAAAAGTATATGGGCCTAAACTAACCATGGAGAAAGATATTCTTATTATTAATATTATTAAAATATTTTCTCAGCTTGCACAAAATGACACCAAATGTCAGGAAGCTTATCAAGTTTGAATGGGAAGATATTATTTTAAGTGCTGAGGGTGATTTAGAATGTAATGGATGGATGGTGACCTGAATTAAACATCTCATGTTTTCTTTATTTTAAATTAGCAAAAAAAAATTCTTCATCCTGTTTTAGAATCTGTTTATTTTATTTTTTAATCATTAAAATTGGTAGATATGTTAATTTTCACCTAGAAGATTTAGGATCAATTAGAAGAGATTGTTACTATAAATTTGTACTTAATGCAAAGCTTTAGATTAAAGATTCTACCAAATAAAAATTTTTTTCGGGGATATTTGCCCTCCTCTATTTTGTAGAACACCTAGCCAATGCCTAATGCAAATATCCACTAACCACGACTAAACAAATAAACCATGTTTGGATCCTATAAATTTGGGCCCAATATAAATATCCACCCACCATGCTAAGCAAATAAACCAAGTTTCAATCCTAAACATGATACCCTATGATGAAAGAAAACCTCTTCCATAACAGAGGACTTCCAGCGCACTTGTTTATGGTGTTGGGTAAATGTTCTACCTTTTGGGTTTTTTTGATCAGGAATCAGAGGATGTAAATCTGGACAAAATCGTTATTTTCTTTTGTTTAAATTGTATCTGTGAATGCATAAATGGATTCAGCCTACTGAAAAACCTTTGAGACACTTAGATTAAATAAACTTAGCCACTCAAATCTGCAGATCCAACCATTCCTCACCAAATTTCAAACAAACTCAAACGAAAAAAATCACACAAAAAAAAATGTTTAGACTACTGCGTTGTTTATTACTCTCGTGAAAAACTTTGGTAATAGCCTGCCCTTGTGGTTATTCGTATCTTGCCATTCTTACTATGGTGGCATATTCGGGTATTTCCTAAAATGGCCTTTGAAGGCCCCCAAACGCCATAAAAGACGATCTGTCCATGCCCCACAATTTCTGTACTCGACTATTCGATCACATGAAAGTCTACTTGGGGTAGTTATGCCAAAAATGGCGAGGAAACATGCCTCGAGGTGTGGATAATTTGCTCTTTACGTAACTTTGAACGACGGCTTCCTGACCTCAGTGGGGGTCATTCATATCTGTAAACCCCACCAGGGAGTTCATATCCATGTCCTCGACGTTTTGTTTGTGATGTCGAAATGCCTTATAAGGAATGAATGCCCAATATCTCAAGCCAATGCAAAAGACCGACGAGAATGTTTGATCGATTTTTGCAAGGATAGAATTTCATTTTCATATGATCTGAAATCTGTTGGATTCTGCAGCTATTGATCGCAAGTTCGATCCTCTCCTCGTTACAATCCACAGTCGTGGAGAACATATCCATGGTGTCCATCACCTTCTACAGTTTTTAGTGCTTGGTGCTAAAGATAACGAGAGTTTCAGAGCACTGGGAAATATTATTCAGTGAGGAATGGATGCCAATGTGGATATCGATCACGAGAAAAATTCAGAGGTGCTGGAACAAGGCTTTCGCGAGACTTTAATAAAACAAAGACGTGGGAAACGTATTGCGTCTACTGCATATCCCGGTTCTCAGACAGCTCTTGTTGGATCACAGCTCTCTCCCCTAGAGAGTTTGGATTATGAGTGAGAATCCATTTTATCTCTTCTCTGAACTTGATCCAAAATTACACTCTTTTTCTTTGTGTATATTCACAATTTCAATTGCAGTGTTTTTTTTGTGTATGAATGTGCAGGATTATAGAAAATGACTTGTTCAAGCAGGACTGGAGATCCAGAACAAAGGTAGAAATATTTCAGTACATATTGCTCAAATGGGCATTGGCCTTTCTGATTGGCCTATGCGTTGGCCTCATTGCAGCCTTTGTCAACCTTGCAGTAGAGAACATTGCAGGGTTTAAACTACTTATTGCCTCTAGATTGATACTGCAGAACAGGTATTAATTCTCTTTAATTTATGAAGCTTCACCCTGGTTCTATGGGTTTGTGCTAGTGTCCATATTCAATACATCGTTAGACAGAATTGATGGATCACTCCCATTTCGCTTTTCCTGTATTGATCAATTCATTTGTTTATCATTAATCCAGACAAAGAAKCTGTATTAGTTTGTTTTGAATTTCTGCCATATTAGAATTGATTAATTCAATTCAGAAAAACATTTATTGGGAGGTGTTGGYGCAGAGTGTAGTGCATGATTGGAGTGTTCAATTTTATTGTTTTGACAATTGGTTGAAATGTGTTGAACTGCAGGTATATATTAGCCTTTTCAATGTTCACRGGTGCTAATCTAGCACTAACTTTATTGGCAGCAGCGCTTACTGCTTATATTGCACCAACAGCAGCAGGGGCTGGTGTGCCGGAAATCAAGGCTTATCTGAATGGGGTGGATCTGCCAGGATTTTTAGGTCTAAACACGCTTTTTGTTAAGGTATATGCATATCAGGCACAAGTAAATTCCCATAAATAGGCCTCTGCATGATTATGCCAAAGTGGAGCCCTGTATTCAAGGCCCCATAAAAAATCCAACTAAATTCTGGGAGCTTTTATCTAATGAGTCTGTGGAAAATGTTAAAAATAATAGCTGCTATGCTTTTCATTGGCTACATATCTGAATTCTGGAATGTGACCCATTTTGGGTTTCATTTGTTTGCTAATGGGTGGTATAATTTGGGTGTGTGCAGGTATTTGGCAGTATATGTGCTGTGTCTGCTGGATTGGATCTGGGGAAGGAAGGTCCCCTGATACACACTGGGTCTTGCATAGCATCTCTTCTGGGGCAGGGTGGTTCAAGGCGTTATCATCTAACATGGAGATGGCTGAGGTACTTCAAAAATGACCGAGATAGGCGTGATCTCATCACCTGTGGTGCTGCAGCCGGTGTGGCTGCAGCATTCCGTGCACCGATTGGTGGTGTGCTCTTTGCACTAGAAGAAATAGCAACATGGTATTTAAACATTTCCTTTGCTATTCRCACTGTTGTTGGATATATKTTTAAGCATCCTTATTACATTTACAAGTTACAAGACATCAGGGTTTCACCTTCTGCATATCWGTCAGATAAGGATGTGACCTGCATTCAGGTAGTATAAACCACGGATTATGCATATGGTGAAAAACATTATTATGGCTCCTAGCACAGAAGACAGTGCACATGTAGTTTGTGGTTTGATATCAGTGRAAGAATGCTTTCAAAAGAAAAAGAGTGAGATATGGTGGTTCTGRATGCTTTTTCAGGTGGCGRAGTGCTCTTCTTTGGAGGACATTCTTCACCACAGCAATAGTTGCAGTGGTGCTGAAGGGATTCATAAATTATTGTGAAAATGGAAACTGTGGCCTCTTTGGAAATGGTGGCCTGATCATGTTTGATGTCAGTGCTGTGTCGATCACATATAGAGCTGTTGATCTGCTTCCAGTGGTGATACTTGGAGTTATTGGGGGAGTAGTGGGAGCTGTCTACAACTACCTTCTTGAGAAGACTCTGAGGCTCTATGCCCTCATCAATCAGTATGTATATTTAGACACCGTGATTGTTTTAGAGTGTTAGACCATTTTTCGAATTTGCAAAAATTTTGTGGAGTTTGTGCGCAGAGTGTTCATGAGTGGCATGGGTATGTGTGATTGATACAGGAAGGGACCTATATTCAAAATGCTTCTTGCCTGTGCTGTCTCCATCTTTACATCTTGTTGCATTTTTGGACTTCCATGGCTTGCAAAATGCACACCCTGTCCTGAGGGGGCAATGCTCAATGAAGAATGTCCTAGCACTGATAGCAAAGGAAACTTCAAGCGATTCCATTGTCCAGCAGGTTACTACAACGACCTTGCAAGCTTGATTTTCAACACAAATGATGGTGCTGTTAAAAGCATCTTCAGCTCTTCCACAGGAAATGAGTTTCGTCAATCATCACTCATGCTTTACTTTGTTGCTATTTTTACATTGGGGTTGGTAACATATGGACTTGCACTTCCATCGGGTCTGTTTATACCAGTAATTTTGATAGGTTCTGCATATGGCCGTTCTGTGGGGCAGCTGATTGCATCCGTCACAGGGATTGATCAGGGGCTTTGCGCTGTGCTCGGTGCAGCCTCTTTACTCGGGGGCTCAATGAGGATGACAGTTTCACTGTGTGTTATCCTTTTGGAGCTAACAAATAACTTGTCATTGCTCCCTTTTATTATGTTGGTCCTGTTAATATCAAAGACAACAGCTGATTGCTTCAACGTCAGCGTGTATGATGCGATTGTGCACTTGAAGGGGCTTCCATTCCTGGAAGGACATTCTGAACCATATATGAGAAACCTGACTGCCGCTGATGTTGTTACAGGCCCACTCTTAACCTTTTCTGGAATAGAGAAAGTTGGAAACATTGTACAGATTTTGATGAATACTAATCACAATGGCTTCCCAGTCATAGATGAACCTCTATCAGAAAAACCAGTCTTGTATGGCCTTATCCTTAGGTCACATTTGTTGGTTTTGCTGAAGAGGAAAGAGTTTCAGCTTTCACAAACTGTTGTTTCTGCAGACATAAGGCAGAAGTTTTCTTCTGGGGACTTTGCAAAACAAGGTTCAGGAAGAGGTCTCAAAATTGAAGACATAGACATAAATGTGGAGGAAGAGGAAATGTATATTGATTTACATCCATTCTGCAATACCTCACCATCCACTGTTATGGAGAACTCGTCATTGACAAAGGCGTTTTTCCTTTTCCGGCATCTAGGCTTGAGGCATCTCTGCGTGGTGCCTAAAGAAGCAGGGGTAAGTGTTTCATCTTTCACATATTCTAGCCATCTTTAACAGTAACACCATTGTATAGTTTAATTACATCTGTATGTAGGACCCCCATACTGGCACACACTAAGCATCATTGGCATCTTTGGGTTTGAATTCATAGACTACAATTCTGTCAATGTTCTTTCACATTTGGACATTCTGTAGTGGTTCTCACTCTCATTTCCTTGCCTTTGCAGAGAGCTCCAATTGTTGGGATACTGACACGGCATGACTTTATGCCTGCACATATTTTTGATCTCCATCCTTATCTTGAAGAAGGAAAACCAAAAATGCTGTCTTAGCCATCTCTCCACCTACTTCGAACTCAAAAATTGAAGAGTTGCTAAGAAAATAGTGAGTGTAAGATACAAATTTTATTTTGCAAGATTCGTTTTCAATAATTTAAGTAAGGTATTTTTTTGCGAGAAAAAATAATGTACTAGAATGTTGTACTCATCATTTGTTCATACATAAAAGCATATACTTCAGTGGCTATATCCCCGGAAAATTTTGAGTTATTTATGTATATGTAAATGTATAAGGTTGGTAAGTCCCATGGGAGGTCATGAGTTCAAGCCTTGTGTCCCTGAGGTTACGGTTTAGCATCCTTACCATCCACGAAAGGTGGGGAAGTATTGGTGAGTTTTCCGTGGGCAAATTGTCATCCATTTAAAAAATTATATAGAAGAAAAGTTATTTTCTTGTCTTTACATGTAGGGAAAAAGGTTGAGATGTAGCTCTTACATATAGTGTTAGTTAATCTTTTTTTAAAGCAATTAAGTGAGCTAAAAGTTGTAATGCTAGTACAAACTTATCAATTTGAGAAAACATTTTTTGAATTCCATTGCACATCTCTTTAGTTGGAAGAAGTAAAGAGTGATCATCCTCAACATCTTGTTTTTAAATACATATATACTTTATAGTATAAAAGTCATGATGCAAGAGCATTTAGAATAATTCTAAGTATGAGCATAACATAGGAAAGCATGACAAGAGTAAAAAGTGTTAGAAGAAAAACATAATACCTGGAAGAGCAAGTGATGACGAAGCACTAATGTGACATGCTAGTGCATTAACAATTGATGCGTAGAGGGAGAAATCTTGCAACATTTAGATCAATGGATGAAGAAGGTTGATGACATTACCAATGAGACAAAGGTTGAGCATGAGAATGTGAAGAAGACATTGGGAGAAGAACAGATGAAAGAAGCATGATAAGGAGTGTCATGATGAGCATGCCAAGGAACAACACAATAAAACACTAAAGGAAGATGAAGTGTCACAATTGATCATGAAGGGGATAATTGATTTGGAAGTTGAAGTATCATAGAGGGAGATGAAGAGTTTGTGTGGAAGTTGTATAGTCAAACAAACAATAATACATAGAATGTAGGTTGTGAGAGACAATATCCCAATTAGAGTACAAGAGTGAAACATAGATAGATAATATAAAATAAAGTAATATTATTGATGTCCAATGATCGACCACAATAAGTAGCTCAATAAGGATAAAAAGTACATCTAGTTTCATTGCATAGTGGGAGTGCAAAAACAACTCCTATTGTTGCTCTATAAAAAAAAAGAGCTAAGCACAAAGCTAAAAGGAGTACTAACTTAATGCAAAAATAAATAAAACCATGAAAAGTAGAAATGATGTTTAAGGAAAGTTGGAGCTAGAGGTTGAGGCCAGATGAGGAGAGAGAGATGAAAGCTCCTCAACGGAGTCATCAATCACCATGAATAGGCTGATGCATTGTTTTATTGTGTAACCATGGGAGGATCCCTAAATTGAGGAGGTCCATCACACCTAACATCCAAGGTTAGGGGAAAGAATATTGAAATGGGCTCATTGCTTGGGAAAACCTATAGAGTGGTACTATGTGCAGAGAGAGCCCAACTCTAGGACCTTGTATAATTTCTATGTATCTTGGTTTGGTGTTATCTATCATAGGGTATGGAGCGAGAGCTTCTCAAAATCCTCAAGGAAGTTGGTCCACCCATTGGGGTGGGGAAGGGAAAGAGGGTTGAGATGTAACCCATGGTCTCATCAATTTGATATTCAAAGTGGTTTGTGTTGGAATTATTGTCACTGATGTCAAAAGATTAATGATGTCATTAATGTCATATTACGACATTACAATACATACAACATTTCTAATATATATATATTAAAAAGGGGGTTCAGGTGAAAAAGTTAAAAGTGAAATGGTTGTTTCAAACCCATGGGTTTGGGGTATTTTTCCATGGTATTTGGGGTATTTTCCTATGGTATTGAGAATTAATTATTTAATTACGGGACATGTCCCTTCATGAAGGGTTATGGAAAAAGTATAAAAAGAGAAAGCATCGAGAGAAAGTGTGTGTGTGTGTGTGAAAAATGGATTAACAAAGATTGAATTGTGAAATTAGTTTGAGGTCATCTTAGCATTTTAGCGATAATTTTTTTTTGGACGTTTTGGACCATGATATTTTATGGAGAAAGAGGATATATATTGGTGTACATGTGGTAAAAATATCATATGTTGGTTCGCTATACTTTTAGAGATATGCCTTGTGGAAGTTAGGGTTCCTGGATTTGAACCAAATTTAGGTATCATAATCCTTTGAGTATAAACATGTAAGCCTATGAGCATAGAGGGGTGGCCAAAACAATGAAGAATCGAGCTAGAGGGAAGAAGCCCAGATTATGGAATAAGGCTGAGAAAGATGTACTTTCTGTAATTTTGTAAAAATATTTATGAAGGAAAGAATTTTGGCTATGTGTGCATTCATCGGTTGATGTGTGTATTTGTTTGATGATCTAGGAATGATAAATTTGAGACTATGTGTGCAATCACATGAATCGAGTAACTGGGACTACATGTATGTCTCCATGAATAGAGGAATCATGGTCATATGTATTGTATGAATGCGTGTTAGTGCATGTAGGAAGAAGCAAGCAAAAGTTCAATCCTGAAGAGGATATCGGGGAACAAAGTCCCTATGATCGTCGTGGAAGGTAAAAACCAAAGAGGAATAGATCTCAAGTTTGAAGAGTTGAAGTCGGATACGAGTTCGCGTCCCACATATAAGACAAATATCTACGTTCCATGAATGAAATCGAAGTGCAGTGAAAGGATTGTGAACTTGTATAGGTTTTAGTTTTTCAAGAGGAGAGCACATCTAATCTTAATCGTTGATGATCCAATATCGACGATTAAAATCAAAACATTTCAGATTGGTTAAGTCTTGAAACCCCAAAGTGATTGTGACCCTTGATCGTCACAGATCAATGATGAATATTTCTTGTCTATTGGAGGTTATATCATCGAGAAGCTACCCACTGAGACTTTTCAAACTCCATTAAGGAGTTGTGCCGACAACGAATAGGAATCGACGATGATAAAATCGTAGCAGGGTTGGATCGACGACAATGAAAACTCTAGGATTTCCAACGACAAAAGGTTGGGTAACCTTGTCGACAAGAAGGGGATCGATGATGATGAGTTGAAAAGTTAGATCAATCGAAGGTGAGGATTAAACCAATGGATAAGATTGACAATAGAGAGACAAGGGAGATCAATGAGGTTAAAATAAACCTAATGTGTTGATTAGATCGCCCAAATTTGAATCGACAATCCAAGGTGACTGGAGGTGGATCTGTATTGTCGGGACAAATGGATCGTCGAGGTAGTTGAATTTTGTATATTGTTCCTGGGTAAACGTTGATGATGATATATGCATTGTCAGGGCGGACAAATCATTAGGATAGTTGAACCTATGTATATTCGGTCTTCAATAAAAGGTTCCAACGATGCATTTTAGCACTTGGTCACAGCCGAGGTTTTATAGAGTGTTAAGAGCTTGAGGACTTTAGCGCTTAGTTGGTGGCGATGGTTAATGGTCCGATGACGAGTAGAAGTCAACGTCGATTCTTAGTGCTCGGTTTTGGCATGAGGTTATATGGAGAGTTGAGGACTTGGTGGTTTTAACACCTGGACCCATATTGGGCACTTGGTTGTACATGGTAGTGTGGAGTAAGATGGAACGTTGATTGTTGATCAATGGAATGATCAGGGTAAATGATTGTGATCAACACACTTGGAAGTAAAGGTTGATTCGACCATCCAAAAAAGGTAAAAACCACTTCGATAAAGTGGTAACCTGCTTTTGAGTTGGCTACAAACACTTCGATTGGTCGCAATGGAGGGTAAGGGGCTTAATTCCTAGACAAGATAAGTGTTTGGGTTTTGAAAGGGAGATTAGCGCTAATCAAAAATCACTTAAGCTAGGTTCCCCCATCCAATGTAGTTATAGATTATTGTTTAAATGGGGTATCCAAAATCTGATTTTGGTTGAGGGGGAACAACTCAGAGAATTTTAGTGAGAATATTGAGCACTGGAGTTGCTAGCAGATTATTGAGTCCATATTTTACATGTCTGTGGGTTTCGACCAAGAAGTATTCATCAAGTGCTATCAGAGTGTAGTGACACTCTTTGGATAGGTGAATTTGTGGAAGGATGCTTGTGAAGATTAATGATAATGTATAGAGGATACATGAGTAGCTGAGAGCTCAAAGTAAAGTGAAATTAATTGCAATTGGAGATGCAGATTGTGTAGACAAGAAGAACAAGGAATTGGATATATGATTACTTTAGTGTATCTCTGTAGAATTGAGGCCATTCCAACCAAGGAGCAGAGTTGGGAAGAAATGTATGGAATAAAAGATCTTGAAATAGATCTTGCAGGTATTGGTCTCGTGTTTTTATAATTGATTCTAGTGAAGATATATTTGTGATTGTAGGTAGCAGCCATTATAGCCAGAGAAGATGTAATAGAAGAAGAGGGAGAAAGTGTAGTTCTCAAGTGAAGAAGCTTGTGGCAGGAAGAACCTTGTAGCAAGGGATGCTATAAATGCTTCATGTTGAGTATTGGAAGTGAGGAGAACAATAGAATTTCTCAGAGGAATGTGATTAGATGCAAATCCATAGAAGAGAAGAGGAATCTCAAGAAGGGTCAAGAGGAGAGAACCAATGATACCAAAAAGTCAAGCTCAGGAGAAAGCTTGATGAGGTATTGAGTGGCAAGGTGCAAAGACTTGCTACATAGGAGGCTTGATGCAACTCACAATGGGAAAGGAGAAGATCACAATAGGAGGAGATGAGGTGACTACTGATAATAATGACATAGGTTTAGGTAGAAGCCACAATGAGAGGAAAGAGGATGCCCGAGAAATTGGTAGAAAGCAAATGAGTCAAGAGGAATTTTATAGAGATCTTGGTGAGTTAAAGGAGAGACTTAATATAATTAGGTAACTGATATAGGAAAGCAATGAAGACCAGAGACAAGGTTGGAATGTGAGGGAAGAGTTCAA
>JASDQU010684978.1:6954-23405 GCA_032191745.1 Picea mariana | reverse complement strand
TGAAAAAGTTAAAAGTGAAATGGTTGTTTCAAACCCATGGGTTTGGGGTATTTTTCCATGGTATTTGGGGTATTTTCCTATGGTATTGAGAATTAATTATTTAATTACGGGACATGTCCCTTCATGAAGGGTTATGGAAAAAGTATAAAAAGAGAAAGCATCGAGAGAAAGTGTGCGTGTGTGTGAAAAATGGATTAACAAAGATTGAATTGTGAAATTAGTTTGAGGTCATCTTAGCATTTTAGCGATAAAAAATTTTTGGACGTTTTGGACCATGATATTTTACGGAAATAGGATATATATTGGTGTACATGTGGTAAAAATATCATATGCTGGTTCGCTATACTTTTAGAGATATGCCTTGTGGAAGTTAGGGTTCCTGGATCTGAACCAAATTTAGGTATCATAATCCTTTGAGTATAAACATGTAAGCCTACAAGCATAGAGGGGTGGCCAAAAAAATGAAGAATCGAGCTAGAGGGAAGAAGCCCAGATTATGGAATAAGGCTGAGAAAGATGTACTTTCTGTAATTTTGTAAAAATATTTATGAAGGAAAGAATTTTGGCTATGTGTGCATTCATCGATTGATGTGTGTATTTGTTTGATGATCTAGGAATGAGAAATTTGAGACTATGTGTGCAATCACATGAATCGAGTAACTGGGACTACATGTTTGTTTCCATGAATAGAGGAATCATGGTCATATGTATTGTATGAATGCGTGTTAGTGCATGTAGGAAGAAGCAAGCAAAAGTTCAATCTTGAAGAGGATATCGGGGAACAAAGTCCCTATGATCGTCGTGGAAGGTAAAAACCAAAGAGGAATGGATCTCAAGTTTGAAGAGTTGAAGTCGGATACAAGTTCGCGTCCCACATATGAGACAAATATCTACGTTCCATGAATGAAATCGAAGTGCAGTGAAAGGCTTGTGAACTTGTATAGGTTTTAGTTTTTCAAGAGGAGAGCACATCTAATCTCAATCGTTGATGATCCAATATCAACGATTAAAATCACAACATTTCAGATTGGTTAAGTCTTGAAACCCCAAAGTGATTGTGACCCTTGATCGTCACAGATCAACGATGAATATTTCTTGTCTATTGGAGGTTATATCGTCGAGAATCTACCCACTGAGACTTTTCAAACTCCATTAAGGAGTTGTGTCGACGATGAATAGGAATCGACGACGATAAAATCGTAGCAGGACTGGATCGACGACAATGACAACTCTAGGATTTCCAACGACAAAAGGTTGTGTAACCTTGTCGACAAGAAGGGGATCGATGATGATGAGTTGAAAAGTTAGATCAATCGAAGGTGAGGATTAAACCAATGGATAAGATTGACAACAGAGAGACAAGGGAGATCAATGAGGTTAAAATAAACCTAATGTGTTGATTAGATCACCCAAATTTGAATCGACAATCCAAGGTGACTGGAGGTGGACCTGTATTGTCGGGACAAATGGATCGTCGAGGTAGTTGAATTTTGTATATTGTTCCTGGGTAAACGTTGATGACGATATATGCATTGTCAGGGCGGACAAATCATTAGGATAGTTGAACCTATGTATATTCGGTCTTCAATAAAAGGTTCCAATGATGCGTTTTAGCACTTGGTCATAGCCGAGGTTTTATAGAGTGTTAAGCGCTTGAGGACTTTAGCGCTTAGTTGGTGGAGATGGTTAATGGTCCGACGACGAGTAGAAGTCAACGACGATTCTTAGTGCTCAGGTTTTGGCATGAGGTTATATGGAGAGTTGAGGACTGGTGGTTTTAACACTTGGACCCATATTGGGCACTTGGTTGTACGTGGTAGTGTGGAGTAACATGGAACGTTGATCGTTGATCAATGGAATGATCAAATATCCAGGGTAAATGATTGTGATCAACACACTTGGAAGTAAAGGTTGATCCGACCATCCAGAAAAGGTAAAAACCACTTCGATAAAGTGGTAACATGCTTTTGAGTTGGCTACAAACACATCGATTGGTTGCAATGGAGGGTAAGGGGCTTAATTCCCAGACAAGATAAGTGTTTGGGTTTTGAAAGGGATATTAGCGCTGATCAAAAATCACTTAAGCTAGGTTCCCCCATCCAATATAGTTATAGATTATTGTTTAAATGGGGTATCCAAAATCTGATTTTGGTTGAGGGGGAACAACTCAGAGAATTTTAGTGAGAATATTGAGCACTGGAGTTGTTAGCAGATTATTGAGTCCATATTTTACATGTCTGTGGGTTTCGACCAAGAAGTCTCCATCAAGTGCTATCAAAGTGTAGCGACACTCTTTGGATAGGTGAATTTGTGGAAGGATGCTTGTGAAGATTAATGATAATGTATAGAGGATACATGAGCAGCTGAGAGCTCAAAGTGAAGTGAAATTAATTGCAATTGGAGATGTGGATTGTGTAGACAAGAAGAACAAGGAATTGGATATATGATTACTTTAGTGTATTTCTGCAGAATTGAGGCCATTCCAACCAAGGAGCAGAGTTGGGAAGAAATGTCTGGAAGAAAATATCTTGAAATAGATCTTGCAAGTATTGGTCTCGTGTTTTTATAATTGATTCTAGTGAAGATATATTTGTGATTGTAAGTAGCAGCCATTATAGCCAGAGAAGATGTAATAGAGGAAGAGGGATAAAGCGTAGCTCTCAAGTGAAGAAGCTTGTGGCAGGAAGAACCTTGTAGCAAGGGATGCTATAAATGCTTCATGTTGAGTATTGGAAGTGAGGAGAACAGTAGAATTTCTTAGAGGAATGTGATTAGATGCAAATCCATAGAAGAGAAGAGGAATCTCAAGAAGGGTCGAGAGGAGAGAACCAATGATACTAAAAAGTCAAGCTCAAAAGAAAGCTTGATGAGGTATTGAGTGGAAAGGTGCAAAGACATGCTACATAGGAGGCTTGATGCAACTCACAATGGGAAAGGAAAAGATCGCAATAGGAGGAGATGAGATGACTACTGATAATAATGACATAGGTTCAGGTAGAAGCCACAATGAGAGGAAAGAGGATGCCCGAGAAATTGGTAGAAAGCAAATGAGTCAAGAGGAATTTGATAGAGATCTTGGTGAGTTAAAGGAGACACTTAATATAATTAGGTAACTAATACAAGAAAGCAATGAAGACCAGAGACGAGGTTGGAATGTGAGGGAAAAGTTCAAATGGGCTATTGTACATTTGTTTATGAAGAAATTGATGCACATAATGAATGTTTTCCTAAGGATAGAGGAAAAACTTAAGAAGAAGAAGAGGCATAGATTGAGTGCTTCATTGGATAAATAGAGACTCAGAGGAGCTGATTTTGGATAGAGGTCAATGGAAGAAGAAGAAGTTCACATCTGTGAACCAGAGCAAGGATCATTCATTGGAGAGGATGATGATGATGAAGATGTTGAAGGGAGACCTGTTGAGAGTCTCATGGACTGTCAGGAAAGTTCAAATCAACATGAGAGGATGGTGTCAAAGGCATCAAATGAGACCATAGGGTTTATATTTTTAAAGCTAATGATTTGTGTATGATTACAAGTTGTGCAAAGAATGAAGCTAGACAATCATCTGGGACTATCATAAAGATTGCCAAAGGTGGGGATATGAATTCTAAATGCGTAAAAGCATAACATAATCAAAATGTTGCTATAAAGAAATATGACACAATGTTATCTCATAAAAATAGTCATGGTGAACACTATACACAAATTTTAAATGAGATTGTTAAAGAATATGATGTTGATGATGAAAGTCTTATGAGGAGCTTAGACCAACACAAGGAGATGATGCCAGATAAGACCCAAGAGTCTCATGGATTTAAAACTAATTATGGGTGTGTGTATGCAAGTTATGAAGACAACCACGAAAAAGAGTGAAGTTGAAAATAAACATTCAAATACAATGTTGATGGATTATGATGAAGAGATAAGATTATTGGAAGAGTGGTTGATCTATCCAAAGATAACCCTAGGAGACAAGTCGACTAAGGAGAATATTTATTATTGAGTTATTATCATCCATAAGTAGAAGTCAACCCAGTTAGGTCACTTGCAGGACTATAAATAAAAGGGAACTAGAGCTCATTTGTCACACACTCTCTCACAACTACATAAGACCAGTGGTGCGCAAGTTTGGAGAGGAGTTGCAGTTGCAACTACTGGAACTGGCATTTTGGTTTTGACTTGGAAGTTCTCTTTGGTTATGGTTTGGACTTTCTTCCTGGTATGCTAGCTTTGGAGAGAGGTATGCTACCTTGTTTAGCTATTGGTTCTAAGGTTTACTTCCAAAATTATTCTCTCTATCAAGGTTAAGGTGCTCGGGGGTGGCCTTTGTGCCTATGGTTGGGTGAAAATATTTCTATATTGTCTATGGTGAAACGAGTAAACCTATTTTTCTAATAGGTTATGGGCCCAAACTATCTTTAGATGGTCTAACCACTGGAAGATATATTGGAGGGATTTGCTCAATTACAGTTATAGTTGTGGTTGCACTCAAATTTTTGTTGCAGCAATGAAACCTTGAACTCTTGTTAAGGAACCTCAAGTGAAGAGCTTGACCCAATTCCTGGATATCCCAGTGCACCGTAGCCTAGCGCACCTCCTGGTACTCTCAACAAGCCAAGATGTCAAGTTTGAGTTTTTGGTCAAAGTGAAAGGTTGACCAAGTCAAAGTAGTCATGAATTACTCTATGAAGTTAGAAAACAAGTTAGAAGGGGATTCTAACTTCAGAGCATGGAAGAAAAGGATTGACCTCATCCTTGTCAAGAATAAAGTGTTGGATATCATGAAAGGCAAGATCATGGAGCCGCAATTTAAAGAGGGAAAATAGAAGGAACCTTAGAAAGTTGCAGTTATGGAGAAGTTCAAGGACAATGACATCAACGCTATGAGTATCATAGTGGGATCTGTAAAAGACCACTTGATACCCTACATCTCTCATCTTGACTCATCTAAGAAAGATGTATGATGCCCTAACCAACCTCTTCTTAGTCAGAAACATTAGACAAGTAATGAGTCTAAAGAATGAGCTACATGACATGAAAATGAATGACGATGATAGCATAACATCATACTTTGTGAGAATCTATCTCAATTAAGAGATCAACTACAAGCTATTGAAGAAATAATTTCAGAAATAGAACTGGTAAATATTGTACTCAATGGCCTTCCCAAGACATGGGATGCATTTACCGCAAGAATGAACTCAAGAGAATGATATGTTAAAAATACAATGCTTCAACTGTCGAAAATATGGTCATTACATGAACCATTGTCATGAGTTAAAGAAAAGGAAGGAAACGGACGAAGCAACAATTGTCGAAGAAAGGGAACCCTCAAAGAAATCCAAGAAGGATAAAATAGACTTCTTCTTCTAGTCAAGGTAATAATATTATTCTATAAGATAGTTGTTGTACATACCATGTATACATAGTTCTTGTACATATCATGCTTATCTATTTCTTAGAAGAAACGATGGTCAGTGAAACAATACCTATGAAAGAATAGCATGATAAGGATTGATATTACGATGATTACAAGAAGATGAAGTACGTTGGAAAATTCCTGAGGAATCTATTATATTATATAAGTAACAACTGCCAAGTAAAGTCGAAATCATAATAAAACTTGAAGAGACCCAGAAGGATTCAAACCAAAAAGAATTCAGTAATCAAGAGGAAATTAGAATAAGACTTGTGACAATTTGCATAAGGAAATAAAGATGCAGGGGAAAGCATGGACTCTCTTAGATGGAGGGAGATGATTACAGAATTCCAAAAGAAGAGCATACGTTCATGCATGAAGTGATGATTAGGAGGGAGCTAATACTAAATTCTATGATCCATTGAAGAATCGATGAATATTATGAAGTATCTGTCCATGTTCCCATTAAAAGTAGCAACCATGATAAGAAACACGCGTTCATTTTGACTCTAGAATAAGTCTTCTTCGAAAAGAAGTCTTAAGTATCCTTGGTTGTCCATCTACATCCATGGTCCTATGATGAAAGGAGGAAGTTGGAATCTTGAGGAAGGAAGGGCATGGAATCTATAGAAGACTCTATGGACACAAAATATAAAGAGGAACACGAGGAAGAAAATGAAGATTCCAAGAAATAAAGAAAAGACAAAACAACCAATTATTATACCGAGAATCATAAGACTATCATCTTGGTTTGAACCCAATAGAAGGAATCAAGCAGAAGAAATGGAAGTTGTGATGAAGAACAATGTATGTAAGAAAATGTGAAAAAGACTTATGAATGGAATATTTTTGAGATTCAGAACTAGAGGTTCTTCCAGAACGAGGGAGAAGACTATGATGAAATCTTGTTTTAGTAAAACATATATACCTCTTATTGTATTCATGGATTGAAATTTACATGTAAAAGATTGTTCTTCCCAATAAATAAAATTGAGAAAGAATATTATACCAGAAAGAGACCCATGTATGAAGATATAATAAGACCTTGTATGGATTCAAGCAACTTGATGCAAAGTATCTCATATACAACAAAAGTGTGGTGAAAAATTTCTATGACAGAGATAGTGTATCAGAATGGTTACTCATAAGTACGAGATGATGGATTGCTAATCCATGGAAAACTCCCATGATAATAGACCTGAAGAAGTTTAAGAAAATATAATAAAGTAAACCCATCTTTGTATTGATAATTGATTGGCTCGTTATTTGCAGAATACTCAATCGGATATTTGTTTTGTGGGATGTTTAAATTATGACATACAACTGCATGAATTTATTGATTTAGATTGGGAAGGGAGTACAAATGACAGAAGAAGTGTTACTTGGATATGTTTCAGTTTGACATTTTCCATGATGTTATGAGCTATCAAGAAACATATTTCTGTTGCAATCAAAACTACAAAAGCAGAGTATATTGCAGCTTGTGATTCTTTTACAGAAGAAATAAGTTGATTTTTGGACCATCTGATCAGGTGTTGAATTCGACTATGATATATTGTAATGATCAGAGCTATGTGAAGCTTTCATAGAAACCAATGTTCTATGACAGGCCAAAGTACATTGAGATAAAAAATTATATTCTCTGTGATAAATTCTAGAAGAGAGAAGTGGTTCTCCAATATATCTCTATAGATGAGCAGATAACAAATATTTTGGTAAAGTCTCTGTCCAAGATAAAAATTTTGAGTACTTAAGAGACAAGTTGGGGCTCATGGAGACGACTTCCTTATTGGAAAAGGAAGTGATTACTCCCAAGTTGGGAGGGAGAACTGATATGTTATTTATTTATGGACAATGATTTTACAGTTCGGAAAATGGTCTAGGATGGGCAGTGCCTTTCCAGTTCAGAAAGTGGTTCTAGATTTCTGATGGACAGACATTTTCCAGTTCGAAAAATGGTCCATATTGGATAATTTTTTTCTTAATGAAAATGGTTTGATAGATTTTTTATGTACCATAGGCAACAATTCCCCTTGTCTCCAGTGTGGGGGAATGGTATAGAACAACCATTCTTCTTGGCAGTCACTTTGAGTAGTGGTAAAGTAGAATGGTTTGCCTCGTCGGGTAGTCATTATTGTGAAGTTCACAGTTGTGAGAAGTTTTGAAGAATGGTCCATTTTGGAGGTTGGTACAAGACATTCATTTCCATAGGAAATGCTCCGGACAATCATTCCCTAGGGTAGACTCATTCTATCCAGGTTGCACTGTGATTAGTTTCGAAGGAATGCACCAGTTAGGTGAATGGTCCAGGTTCAACAATCAAGGATAGACATTCCCTAGGGCAGAATCATTCTCTCTAGGTTTCACTATGATTACTGACGGAGGAATGGCCCAGTTAGGTGAATGGTCCAGGCTCAAAAATTAGGGACAATCATTCTTCTATGCTTGGGAAGAATAGTCCAGATATGCCATGGCTGATGTTTTACCTTCTGAGGGTATATTTTCTTCCATATCTCACAGATGTGAGTGGAATAATGGCCCAAATGACTCAATTTATATCATGATATTGTTTCATGCAGGTTGATATCAGATGACATGATTGTTGTGGAGACTCTATGTCTCTGGATAGTAGTTGTTTTCTATTGTGGTGTATGTGATCCACTGATAGTGACTATGTGTCACTAGTTAGTAGTTGTGTGCTACTAGGAGTGGTTGATTACCACTGGGTAGTAGTTGTTTACTACTATGGATAGACACAATTGTGTTCTATTAGATGGCATTGTTCTGATTTCCATGGAGACTATCACTAGTGTTGGATATTATTACCATCTATATGGATAGTCAATATGTTGATGTACATACATTCTCCCTATGGAAAATGGCCCAGGAAAATCATTCTTCTAGGATGTATGCCTGGATTAGAAGAATAGTCCTTGTAGCCCATGGTGTGGCTTTCAACATCTATTGGAACAATTATTCTTCTAGGACATGTTTCCAGATTAGAAGAATGATTCTTGTATCACTCTGTGGCATGAGTGACTTATTCGACATCATGCCTGATTACATAGATGGAGTATGGCTTCGAAAATATGATGTATTTGATGCTATCAGATGATATTGATAGTGATGATGATGCTCATTATTTGACCATGAGATAGTTTGTGTGGCTATGATGATTCTACCAGTTGAATGGTCTATTTGTGCTCAAGACCATTTCCTATAATACCTCCCTAGCTAGGAGGGAGTGTTGATATTATGGTAGTTGTGGGGGGTATTAACCTCTACATGTAACCTTGACAAGACTATAATATTTTGGGAAGTAAGAGAAACCCTAAAATGTTGGATAATAACCCTAGGATACAAGTCATCTCAAGAGAATATTTATTATTGAGATATTATCCTCCAAAAGTAGAAGTCATCCTAGTCAAGTCACTTGGAGGACTATAAATAAGAAGGAGCTAGAGCTCATTTGTCAAACTCTCTCACACAACTGCATAAGACCATTGGTGTGAAAGTATGGAGAGGAGCTGCAGTTGCAGCTGATATAAGTGGCATTTCAGTTTTGACTTGGACTTTCTCTTTGGTTATAGTTTGGAATTTATTTCTGGTATGCTAGCTCTGGCGAGAGGTGTACTACCTTGGTTGGCTATTGGTTCTAGGGTTTGATTTTGGAATTATTCTCTCTATCAAGATTAAGGTGCTCAAGGGTGGCCTTCGTGCCTATGGTTGGGTGACAATATTGCTATATTGTCTATGGTGAAACAAGCACACCTATGTTTCTAACACCAGACCCACACCTAAACCTAGACCTAGATATTTCATTTCCATGCCTTGCCTTGGCATGTCTAGAATTGCCTTGCTTTGCATTTCCTTGCCTTACCTTGAATTGCCTTGCTTTTCCTTTCCTTTCCTTGCCTTTCTATTTCCCAATCAAAACTAGTTCCTTAGTGTTGAAGCTTGAGCAGGCCATGGGATTATTTGGTATAAATTTAAATAAATTTTGAAATAATCATGAATATCAATCCAACCATTTTCTTCTAATACATGAAGGACATGATAAAATATATTCATTGAAAAAAGAAACAAATATGTTACATGGAAAAATTGAGTAGCCATAACAATAAGTAGTCGTCAACAAAAAGAAACATGTCACATATGGAAAAGGTAGAGATACTACTAATGCTTAAACCATGTAAGAAGTTTTAAAATTTATTCCCTTGTCAAATATTTTCTTAAGTAGATTTATATTCACTTTTTCTTTGTCAAATATAGGGTTACGCTAGCATTTTCATTTTATGCAAGAAATAAGGTTTCTTGCATGGGAATAAGAGTCATATATCCAAATATCTAGATAGTGACATTTTCCAATTCACTCGGTTAATCTCCACACAACTTGGTAAATTATTTGTTACAATATGGTTCTTTGTTGGTGTTTGTTTGTTGGGATTATTTTCTTGATAGGATACGATTCAACCAATAAGATGGACATTATGCCCCTGGACCAAAATGTTAACATGTCCCTGAATGACTTGAGGAGGTGATTTGCAAATCACCATAAAACTATAACCAGGCCTAAGATGGATGAATTGTTGGTTGCATTGGACTTAGATCTCCAAGTTACAGCTAGGGGTACCCATCCTTTTTCATTTCATTTCCCAAAAAATTGTTTGTTGGAGGATTTCTGAAACTAGGGTTTTGTTGAGTGAGGCACAATGCAATTTCTTAATAAGGGATCGATTTTGAAGAACACCATTTCAGGAGATTCTGGGTATCATGGTCACGTGGGCCTTGGAAAAACATGCATTTGGGAGCTTACGAAACTCAATTATGTTTCTCATTTTGGATTTTGTGCCCCCCAACCAAAATGTCAACATGTCCCTAAATGGCTTGAGGAGGTGAGATGCAACTTGCCATAAAAATCTAACGAGGACTCGGATAGATGAACTGTGAGTTGAATTAGATTCCTAGAACCAGGTTACAACTATGGGTACCCCTTGATTGTCCTTCCATTTTCTGAAAAAATGTTTGTTGGAGGATATCTAGAATTTGGTTTTTTCTGAGTGAGGCATAGTGCAATTTCTGAAAAAGGGGTCGATTTTGATGAACACTATGCCAAGCAATTTTGGGTATCATGGTAGCATGGGCCTAGGAAATAAATATATGTGGGAGCTTATAGAACTCATTTATTCCACTCAATTTGGATTTTATGCCCCCGAACAAAATTGTCAACATGTCCTTGAATGACTTGAGGAGACAAGTTGCAACTCACCATAAAACTCTAAACATGCCTTGGATGGATGATCTGTTGATTGAATTGGACTCAAGTCACTGTGTTACAACTATGAGTACCCCTCCTCTATCATTATGTTTCCTAGAAAAATGTATGTTGGAGGATCTCTGGAACTAGGGTTTTTCTCAATGAGGCACAATGTAATTTATGAACAAGGGGTTGATTTTGAATAACATAGTGTCAATCGATTGAGGGTATCATGGTCATTTGGGCCTTGGCCAAACAGATGTGAAATATATTACAAAACATAAAAGGAAATAAAATGAAAGAAAAATAAAGGCAATGCTAATAAAGGCTATGCATGGCCAGACAAGACATGACATGGAAATGAAAGACAAGGAAAGGATAGGAAAGGATATACATTGCAAGACAAGACATGATGGAAAGTTTGATCAAGGAAAGGAAAGCAAAGGTAAGGCAAGGTTAGCAAAGTCTAGACATGGAAATACAAGACATGGCATGGAAAAGCTAGGAAAGGCACGGTGAGGAAAGGAAAGGAAATAAAAGGAAAGGCAAGGATAGGAAAGGCTAGACATGGAAAGAAAATAAATGGCATGGAAATTCTTGTCAAGGAAAGGAAAGGAAAGGTACGGCAAGAAAAAACATGAAAATATAAGACAAGGAAATAAAAGGAAGGCAAGGCTAGACATGGCAAGATAATACATGGCATGGAAAGGCTAGGTAAGGAAAGGCATGGCTAGAAAAGGAAAGGAAATACAAGGCAAGGAAAGTTAAGGTAAGGAAAGGTTAGGCAAGTAAAGGCAACAAAAATTAACCAAAAAGTACAAGAATACCATAGCAACCATAAAACGAAGCCAAAATTTCAATCAAACGTAAATATGGAATGTTTTTTTAGTTATCCTTTTAGTCATTAAGAATTTTCCAATGGCATCATTTGGATCATCTTTCTAGTGCATTTGTATCATATTTCTAATGAATTTGGAAACCTATATCATGGCTACCCATCTCATGATTAATATTGTTGGGTGAGGATGCTACACATATATTCTAGAGTAATAAGTTGGAATCATTTTTTATATAGGAGCCTCAAAAAGTGCTAGTCTAGATCATGGTCATGGTCATGGTCATGGTCTCAACAAGTGCTAGTATAGGTCATGGTCATGGTATAGTTATAGGTATAGGTATATGTAATTTTCAAGGTAATACATGGCAATGGAAGGCATGACAATAAAAGGAAAGACAATACAAGGAAATGCAAGGCAAGGATATACATGGCAAGACAATACAAAGTAAGAAAAGGAAAGGTGAGGATAGACATGACATGGAAATACAAGGAAACATAGACAAGGCAGGGGAAGAAAAGGCAAGGCAATGTAAGGAAAGTCAAGACAAAGAAAGGCATGGTAAGGCAAGGAAAGACATGAAAAGACAAGGCAACACAAGACAAGGAAAGAGAAGACAAGGAAATACAAGGCAAGGTAAGGCAAGGAAAGACAAGGAAAGACATGGCAAGGCAAGAAAATGAATGGAAAGTCAAGGTAAGGCATTGCAAGGAAATTAAAGTAAAGATAAGGCAAGGAAAATCAAGTAAATAGAAGAAAAGGAAAGGAAAGGCATGGCATGGAAAGATAAGGCAAGGAAAGGCAAGGCAAGGAAATAAAAAGAAAGACATGAGAAGGAAACATAAGGAAAGGAAAGGAAAGGAAAATCATGGAAAGGAAATGCAAGGAAAGACAAGGTAAGGCAAGGAAAGTCAAGAAAATACAAGGAAAGGAAAGTCATGGCAAGGAAAGGAAAGGCAAATCAAGGAATGACAATACAAGGTATGGTAGGACAAGGCATGGTAGGACAAGGAAAGGAAATAAAAGGAAAGGAAATACAAGGAAAGGAAAGGAAATTTAAGGTAATGTAAGGAGTGGAAAAGAGAGGAAAGGAATGGCAAGGAAAGGAATGACATGAAAAGTCAAGGAAAGGTAAGGAAATGCAAGACAAGGAAAGGTTAGAGATGGAAAGGAAAAGCAATGCTAGGAAAGGAGAGGCCTGACATGGAAAGGAAAGGCAATGCTAGGAAAGGAGAGGCCTGACATGGAAAGGAAAGGGAATGCCCATATTTTGAAAATCAATGGGTGGTCTACATACCTATGGTCATTCAATTTTACCATCTAGATTACTTCTAATACTGATGGTATCCATTAAGTTTGCATGCTTAGAGTAATGAAAGAAGTATTGTACCTTTGATGCATTCTTACTGGGCATTGTTTGTAGTTGAAAGTTTGTACCAACAACCAAGTGTGTAAAGTGGTATTCAACTTCACTTGGTTTATAATATTTAAATAAATAACCACCTTTCTTCCATGTTCTTTCATCCTATGTCATATATTTTCCTTTAATAACCATTGGACCAATAAAAAATCCAATGCCTTTAGAGTCTGTTACTAAGAGCATAAAGGTCTACCTTCCCTCTAAGAAACGTGCCAACCAATAGTTAGTGCCACATTCATTATATTTTGGGGAAACCATTTCATATATGTTCCCTACGGAAAATGGAGTGCCAACACACGAGTCCACTAAATTATCGAAGGATAAAACATTGATGCTAGTTATGCAAAATTTAATAGAATATTAATTAAACCTAGTAGTATGAGATCTGAGATGTGATCATAATATGGTAAAATATTTGAGTAGTCCTCCTCCAACTAAGATAATTCCATATTTATATTTTGACCAATGGAGATTGATACGTGATCTCATCTATCAACCCAGTCTATGGACTGACAATCATCCCATTCATTACTACTACATGGACCACATAATAAAGTGTGATTTCTCGTCCATATTTCAATTGTTTTATTGTCTGATGTTCGAACTGAATGGAATCCATGAGTGCTCTATATTGTTTTTCATTCATATCACTATGATCAATATACATCAACCACCTCCAAAAATATTTATGTACATGTCATTTCCTAGTTGATTGGTCTTCATGGGTTCTTGTTCCCTCTCCAATTACTAAAGAACGTCATTAAACAATGGGTTTTGCTTCTCGAATGAGGGAAGTACTTGTGAACTTATTTTCTTACTTGTGTAATATTTTTTTTATGTAAGCTCCTTCTCCATCCATATGTTCTTCTCCTTAAGGTGATTGCAAAACAATTGAAAGCAATGTTGTGTTTAGGCTATGTTATGGCATTGATCATCACTTATGTAGAAGTGATACTTCTTCAATATAACTATTTTTTCTTTGTTACTATCCAACTCATGTATGTATGTGATATGAACCATTATGCTTACCTACTTTGAGCGATAATATTGGCTTTGAATCTCATTTTTCGGTTGAAGGGTGTAGTTCTCAGCAAAATCAACCACTGATAAGGAAATACCAATGGGAAATGTATCTCTGAATAATCTAAAATGTTCATCCTACTATCGATCCAAATGGACATGATGAACATATTGTTGTGTATTTTCAAGGAATTCCTTGATGAAGTCACATAGTCATACTTGGGAAGTCATCAATTGTATCATTTTTCTTTCCTACCCTTTGTCAATATCATAAGAAACATATTTAAATATTTTCATGTCATCCTCCTTCCTACCCAATTCATACTCATCACTCACATGGATTCAATTGCTCTGTAATTCCATTCCATCGTACTTGGGGCATATCCCATATAATAAATCTTTTTGATAGAATGTACAACTCTCTGGACTTATACATAAGATGTTCTGAATAAAGTCTCTAGATGATGATTATACACAGTGGTCAAACTTCTATATTTTAACAAAACCAAAAATAATTTACATTTAGCAACAGATTTTGGTTCAACATATTCTTTAATTATTTTATAATAATTATAATGAATAGTATGGTTAGGTAACTAACCTTCAAGTGATTCTAGACCACTTTCATTCATATAAATGCATTTAGGTGTTCTTCTCCCCACACCACTCAATCTAGGTAAGGATGATGAGCTCGTATCTTGGCACTCTTGACCTTCTTGTTGTGGAGTTAACAATGTAGAGGCTCTTTCTCTGTCAATCCCCGAAGGATCAATTCTAGGAGGAGAGTGGAAATTCCCATGACTAGTTTCTGGAACCTCTGACTATCCAACTAGAGGTTGCACCAAGGGAACTTCTTCCCTAGAAGGATTTTCTCCAGTTGCCTCTCTAATTTAATCCATTATATAATCAACTCCAAGCAAATCCTCCATCATCTCATGGTCATCCATAAAAACTTGTCTTGATGAGATAGTGATTGGAGGTTCAATATAAGTATGAGCCAGATTGGTCTGTACTAAAATCACGTTCTTTTATTTTGTTGATGGAGGAGAAACAAAAATGGCATCTATTTTTATAGAAATTGGATTTTCATATGTTGAAAGCCCACATTTTGACATACATAACATTGCCTTTTATATTTCTTCATTTACCTTTTCAATGGGATTTTATTTTCTAAAATACTTTCTACTTCGATTCTGTAGGTTCCCCATGTTTAAAGAGAATAATTGGCTTGCAAGTACACCACACCAAGTTTGATTTCCACTTTCAATTGTATTCCAATTACACAAATTTGTCTACCAATTACACAAGAAGACACAAGTTTGATTTCCAATGAGAATTGTCTTCCAATTATAAAAAATTGTCTTGGTATTATAGAAGAAGACACAAGAAACATTTCCACTAACAATTGTCTTCCAATTGAACAAATTGTTCTATCAAATACTCAAGAAGACACAAGTTTTCATTCCACTAACAATTGTCTTCCAATTGCACAATTTTTTCTACCAAATACAAAAGAAGACACAAGTTTTCTTTCCAAAAATAATTATCTTACAAATGGACAAATTCGTCTACCAATTACACAAGAATACACAAGTTTTCTTTCCAAAAAGATAAAAAGACAAAAAAATTATATTTTGTTGCTATTTATGTGTGCATATGTCATGCTAGTTCATGTTTTTCAGGCATATGAGGTTGAGGAGTGTGCTTGGAACATATCCCTACCTAGTAGAAATTAGTGTGTGTTCCTATTGGGTAGGGATGTGTGCCAATCACACTCAAACTCATCTCTCTCTAGTCACACAAGCATGTGCATTCTCTTAATGCAACATATACAACATTTATTGTGGCCCAAATAACTTTATGAATTAATATGTGTAGGGATTTGGGGACAAATAGGGCCTAAGAGCTTAAGATTGAAATTGTTTTGAAGAATAGATCAATGGTTAGAGAACCATTATCGAGGTGCAAGGGTTGTGGGGCCTTCAAAAATAGGTATAGGAATAAGACACTTATGGCTCGAGTGCAGAGGGCTTAAGGGTTGGTTATAGGTTATGCATAGGCTTAGATGGAGTTGGGGGGTTCTAGGTCATGGTCTAGGTATATGTCATGGTCATCATACAGGTCTAGGTCATGGTATAGGTCATGGTCATGGTTATGGTCGTCGTATATCTCTAGGTCTTACCATACCTTGCCATTTCTAAGTCTAGGTCTAAGTCTTTCCATGTCTAGGTATAGTCCTTTCCATGTATAGGTAAAGGCCATGTCTTTCCTTGCAATGTACCAAAATTTGTAGATTGTGTGAGAGGGGGAGAGAGGAATAAGTAGAGGCGAGATAGATATAGAGTGTATGCGAGTGTGAGAGGCAAAGAGAGGAATACATAGAGGGGGGATAAAGAGAGAGAGAGAATGTGTGAGAGGGAGAGAGGGAGAGAGAGGAAGACAGAGAGGGGGGTCGAGAGAGTGTGTGTGAGAGTGAGAGAGGGAGAGAGAGGAGGAAA
>JASDQU010684977.1:29433-44764 GCA_032191745.1 Picea mariana | reverse complement strand
GGTCAAGTGGATTAGTGTAAGATCCAAGCAGTCATCAGAAATGAAAGGAACCTAATGCATATATAAGAGGGTCATAATGATCAAATATGACACATACCATGATACCTTGGACCAATTACCTCATGGAGCAAGAGCCCTCTCCGATGCAAGTCCAAGCCGGTGGTGATGGAAGCTGGTGCTGCTGACAGGACAAATCTGGTGAAGAAGGAGAAAGATGGGTCCTCCAGGACCATGCTCAAGTCAATCCCGCTCTCGGTACTCCATGTCTAGGACCTGTGGGCCTCGAGACATGATCTCCTAGTTATCGCTAGATATCAGGGATAACACTGAGCACCCAACACTTCCTTTTGGTTGAGAGGATAACAGTTTGGGGTAGTCATATAGTCTAGGCTTCAATCTATCACATCTAATCCCCCTAATCAAAGAGAGACCTAAAATTTACTAAAATTAAGCTACACACAATTTCACAACATAGCATCTCAAGTTTACTTTTCAAGCAATCTCAAAGTTGTGTAATTTATATTTCAAGCGAGTCACTTTCAAGCAAATTTACCTTTCAAGTTTTGCAATCATATTTTAAGGCAATTTATTTTCAAGCAAATCACTCTCAAGCAACTCACTTTTTAAGCAACATTTTTCATTTTGGATATCTCATGTTCATTGGTTTAGGATCTAACTTCTCCTTTGTATAGTTGTAATATCATTTGAGTGGTTATTCTTTTTCATAAGTTTTATTCATGATATGTTTCAATTATTTCATTTATAAATTGATGTGAGTTGAATGTTTCATTATCTAACCATTCTTTAGTTTCTTTTATGTATTTCGTGCAATTATTTAATTTATCATTTTCATTCTAAGCTATCTTGCCATATTCAATTTGTATGTTTCATTTTGTAATTATCTCAAGTGCAAAGTAATTTCTTGTTGATATCCTATAGCATTGTTTATTTCTTGTATAATTGTACTTCGATCTTTTGTTGTAACTTTAATTGACCCCATTGCCCAACCTTAGGCACTAGTCATAGTTGACTTAGGGAAATGGCTGATTTTCGTTAAAGATTTGCTTTTGCAATGTTGCTTGCCATGTAGGCTAGCTCCCCCTTACCTTTAACAAACTAAAATTAGCTCCTAGAATTCATTTAATAATTCATATAGTAACTAGGGTCTACCCCCCTTGGCTTCCCTAGGAGTAAGCCTAGGCGAAAGAAGTTCAAGTCGAGGTGACAATGGGCTTGAACTTAGGCATTGTGCCTCCAAGGACACACTAAGTGGATTAAGACTTAATTCACATTTGCAAGTGTGTATAAGGACGACAACAAGTTGCAAGTATTGTTTTATTGAAACCCTAAGAGAAAGACATAAGTGCTTCTCTTCCTCACAAAGTTTTATTTGTTTAAGTTTGTGAAGCATCCTTGCCAGGGTTAAAATCCTAAGGCCCAAAATTGCTTGCACTTTAGGGTTTTAACCCTAGACTTTGATCCTTGACCTAAGTGAAGCTAGAAGAAGGGAAAAACGACATCTAGGGCCCAAATGTGTTTGCACCCTAGATACCCTTCTCCTTATAGTCTAAAGCCTAAGGCCCAAACCTGCTTGCACCTTAGGGTTTAGACTCTACCTCTTTTGTTTCACCTAGATTAATCTTCAAGTTTAATGCATTTSAGACTCCATAAGCCCTAGAAGACGACGACACTGATCTAAGAGTGTTCTTGTCATGAAAGTAGTTGTTAAATTCAGTTTTCTTAATCTCTCAAACATTCTACTAACTCTACTTACTCTAATTATAGCAAACTTCAAGTATTTCTTGTTATAAAAGTTTGCCACATCCACTGAAAACTACATTAAATCACTGCATACACCTATTTATAAGTGGCCTAACTTGTTCAGAAATTACTTCTAGCAATTGGATAATTTTACACTTGATGAATGCTTACTTTTCATACTAAGTTGTTACATTTCCGAGCACTTATTCTTGCTGCTATTGCAAAATAGTTATTGCTGTTATAAGACTGGTTTACTCCTGTAATTTGCAACAGCCATAGCCATTTTCACTTGTCTAGTGTCTAAAGGGCTATTTTTGCACTCTATAACTTGATAATTGTCTATATATGCTGCAAGTTGTGTTTTGTCTCGTACAGGTACAACAATTATCTCGTTATCTTTTATCCCTATCCTCGACCTAGACCTAATTGACAGGTGATCAAGATAGGGGGCGGTAGGCTTGGCTATTTCTTGCTATTCAATCCCTTGAGGTCACTAGGGAAGCCTCCCTTGTGGTGGACCTCTTCCATCACTAAAACGAGGGAAGTGCTTAGGTGACAGTGGTAGTTTCTTCCATAGTTACACAAGATTTAAGGATCTTGTGGAGGGCTTTGCACAAGTACAAATCCTGTGATAATACACCATATAAGCCATTTCTCATCCCATTCTACTAGTAGCCACTACCAACATTCCAACCTTTGGAATGCTAGAATGATCATCCCACCTTGCAAAAATATGAATCATGTGATCAAAATCACATGTGCAATCCCCATGCAATATAGGTGGTAATACATCTTATGGATGATTATTTAGCCCTCACCCTACTTCTCTCTCATGGCTTTGTTGAAGGGACAATGTATTGGCTAGACATTTATGTTAAAGCAGTCAATGTAATAGTGAGTGAGAAAAATGTAGGGACTCTTCTCGTAGGAAAAGAAGGCTTTCCTAATTAGTTTGTTGTGAAACAGAAGGTTATTCCATGTGGACACATAATACAATGTTTGGCTATACCTTTTGGAGTTGATGTGCCCTTAAAGGATTTATGAGATGGGATCTTGCAAAAATTTGAAGCCATTCTTTTAGAGATGGTTTTTCCAGGATATTCCACGAGTAGACAATGTAATGTTCCCAAGCCAAGATGCCAAGAACATTGTGGTTTCCATGTGTTTTTAACTGTTTTCTGGTTGTGGCATTTCGTCAAACACTTTGCAGTCTTAAGTCTTATGAGTTGCGCTAGGGTTTATATTGTTGGTTGTTATGTGTGTTTGCAACAATAATCAACATAGATATAGCAACGAAACATACCTCAACAAGATGCAAGATCAACAATACAAGAGATAACCCAAAAATACCTCAGATCTGATTTTATCCATAACAATGGTGGTCCTCATACAAAATGGGCAGATCTAGAATACATATAAGATAGTAGAGTATCTGGCCTCCAAAATACAAGATAAAAGAAGATCCAGGTTTCCAAAAGCCTCTCCAAGTTATAGACCAAAAACCCAGATGAACCAACTCATAACCCAACTGAAATATGAAGATCTCCCTAGCACAATGCGCCCCTCACTGGCTAAAGCAAACCAAGAATTCGGCCTCCAAGAAATAAGCTGTCGAATTCCCTAAGAAAGATGTCAAACTGTAGATCGGGCCAAGGGAAACCCCCTGGTAAAGTATCAGACTGAATGATGGAGATCTGACCCTCCAGATGGCTGAATCATCTATCTGCAGTGCGCTCTCCTGGATGTAGAAGACCAAAAATTCGGCCTCTATGAAGATGGCCTCCAAACCCTCTAGAAAAGATCCCAAACTGTAGATCGGGCCACTGCAAACCCCCTGGTAGAGTCTCGGGCAGAATGATAGAGATCTGACCCTCCAAATGACTAGATCCTCAATCTGTGGTGTGCCCTCCTCTCTCTGAACCTGGGCTGAGCTCCAATAAATAATATGACAGAGAAACCTCCTTCGAAAATGGCTAGGAAAGGCGCCCTAGACCCTACAAAGAATACCCAAAAGTCTGTTTGCTCCAAATCCTCCTCCTATGCCTGGAGCGAACTCCTCTCCACAAGATGGTGCGCCCTCCTGCTGGAAACCCTCCTGAAGTTACGCCCTAGCTCTCTCTGAATCTGTGGATGATGTAGAAACCCTCTGTAACGGAATGGATCTGATGTAGAATGGTGAGGGAGGAATCTTTCACCTTCGTGACCAAGCTTGGACCAGGTTGGGTGGGATCTTTCACCACCGAGCTGATCTCTAGGGTTTGTTAAGTCAAAACCCCCAAGTGCATTGGCTCACTAGCAAAAAGCCAGATATCAAAATGATAAACAACATGAATCCGAGAATAGAGGCCATTGTCTCTCTTTTATCCTTCCTACTCACCTTGTCCCTCCAAAGTGACTTTTACTTTATTAATTGTTAATTAATTAATTAAATCACTTTAATTAATTAATTAACTATTTTAGTATTTTACCTCTGAAAGGTACCTTATCTCTCCTTGTGGCTTCTCTGGCCACTGAAAGTCACTTTTCATCATCCTATCCTGTAGTGTTGTTCCTCCCGATTCCAATGAGCTATTGCACTAAGAGGTTCCTCCAAGTATTATGCCCAATATGACCTCCTAAGTGAATTTAATTAACCTATAGCCCAAAATAACTCAAAATCATGGAAATCATCGGAATGCAACGAAACCAAAGCCAAGCTGTGCGGAATGGATCATAATGATGAAATAAGATGAGCGATGCAAGCTGGACCCCAAAATACCCCTCAATAGTCCCTGTACTCGCTATAACCTCCATCTGGCTACTCTGGTCATCATAACACTCTGTAATATAATGATGTCCCAAAGTGGGGACATTACAGACAAAATCACCATAACAAACATAATCTCAGCAACAAGTCATGTCAAGTATTCCTGTTGTCTCTTTCCCTCCAATTTAGGTTGCAAGCATATGGAAATGCTTGTTTTACAATTTCTTTAGGGAAAGCAAGGCGAGAAGAAAGTACTTTTATTAGTTTCAAAGGACATATATAACTTTCCTAGGGAGGCTGGAGAACTTGGTTTGACTGATATACCAAATCAGGGGGCAGTACTGGAAGCTAAGTTGGTGGTCAAGGCCTGAGTGGGAATGTGCCTTGGCAAATTCTTGTCCATCATTGCATTCAATGTGCTATCCATGTCCATGGTCCTTCCAAGATATGTGCATAGCTGGTACAGTTGAAGCTTTCAAATACCCAATTTAAGAGTTCTTAGGAGGCTCTCGCAAGCTTGGCACTCCATTTTGTAATAATTACACTGGGATTTTGGCAATCCCTGAAGTGAGTGGGATCTGGTTGCAAGATCAATTTGGATGTTTTCTTGGCTAGTGTACAAGCTGGTTTAAATCCTTTTGTAGGTCAGGAGTTTGACCAGGAGAGGTTTTCACAGATGGGAAGATCTGTGGACCAAAGACTCAAGTGACCTGTTGTCTTAGTAAACTGTCAACCAGGCTCAAACGCTCTAGGTTGCAAATGAACTGATTTTCATCGCAATTTGTAAGATAATTCTGAATGCCGCCCTATTCAAGATGGATTTGGATGCACAAGAATCTATCTGGAAAGATTGGAAATAGTCCTATGGGAAGCCCTTCATGTAATACAGAACCAAGGAACTGTATTCTATGATTTGGCCAAATTATGCCTTTACAAATCACCTTGACTGGAAATCGACCACTCAAGAAAATGAAATCAAATGCCTTCGGAGGTGTCGAAGTATTTGGAAATCCCACTCGTCCATTAATACTATAGTGCTTTGGTTATTGGTTCTCAATAACAGTTTAGCAATTAAGGAAGGGCTACATTGCTCCGATCTTACAGATAGTTGTTGCTTGGTTTATTTCAAAGCTGAAACTGTTATGCAGAGCAGCCAAGTTGCAAAAGCAATTTGGGCATGGACTGTGGCTTAGTACAACATTCTTTTTGTTGCCTCTTTTCATTGAAAAGGGGTTGTCTTTAGAGACAAATGCATGGTCCATCAGTTAGAAAGAAGCATTTAGGATGTTTTCAGAATGATAGGCATTCCTTTTTATGGGAAAGGCAGTGTTGTGCAAAACCTTTAATGGGTCAACTACTCCATTTCATTTGGGAGGATTCACAACCTTTAAATGACTGTTGGTTATACAAATTTTAGCCAGGTTGAAATTTTCAGGAAAGATGTAGATTCCTTTGAGATTACAGAATGAAAGCTGACACACTAGCTCTCCTCACCTATGTAGGGAGGGGTAGCCTGTGTGGTCATGCTTCGGTTCTATGATGTATAATTCTTGCTGTATTTTCATAGCTCAGAAATGAAATATGAGGTGTTTTTTCCAAAAAGAAAAACAAATTATTCCAGAAATAAGGTAATTAAACTTAGAAGTTTGGAAAATATAGACAACACCTGTAGCAGGCAAAATGCAAAAAAATTACCATTTTGTCAATGATGTCATAAGATAACCTCGGAATACAGTTTCCTCATAAATTGGCGCTAAAATCCCTGTTACACCTATCAAACAGGCCGTGCTGAATCACAAAGCATATGCATCCAGATTAGAGGCTTTGAAGAACTTCATAACCATAGAAGGCTATTCTCAGATTCGTGTCTTTTATAGACCATAAATCATAATTCATAAGCAACTATACTGAGTTGTATTATTCTACATGCAACACTGATCACTAGGACAAAATTAGATGAAATCTCACCAAAGAAGGTTGAAAACCTTGAGATTAAAACGAATGGATGAATGGGTTCTACTTCTTATAAATTACCTAATATTCGATGTACCAATCAGTGGTAGAAGAAGCAACAAGGCATCTACCTGCCAGTAAAATCAAAAGGAAAATAAGGCCATTAGCTAATAACACATGAAAATAACTAGCAAAACAACTAAAGATGTTTTTGTAAATTGAATTTCAAACTCAACAGTAGAAGAGTCTGACTTCTACAAAAAAAGCCACCAAGCTTTGTACTATATTTTTCACGCATACAACCAATGGTCTCTAATTCAACCATAATTCAATCAGTGGCACGGAAACACTCAGAAGGCTGATTTCCCGATCAATTTATCTGAATAAAAAAATAAAGATTTAATATACCAAGTTATTCAAATGGTGCCTCCAATCATGGACCATTCATATAGGAACACCTTGTTGGAAAATTACTTAAATATGTTACATGATTCAACTTTCTTTATTACAACAATTCTTTCATGCAGAATCAATTACTGATATAGTGGGTTTCTGAAACCAATGTAGTGTTATCGCACGGATTGTAGCTTGGGCAAAGCCCAACCCAAACCACAAAGGTGAGACAACTACGAGAGTACCTACCCACTGTCACCTTAGATAGACACTCCCCTTGCTTTAGTGATGATGAAATCACCACAAGGGGGGAATCCCGGTGACCCTAGGGGGATTAAGATGGAAAGTGAGATGATGATGAATGAACCCCCCTACAGGTAAAGTTTGGAGATGAAAAAAGGCTTGAAGATGAGTCTTGTGAAGGGGTAAATGATTGCCAAGTGTCAGATACCTGCAAAACAGTGTTAGCCCTGCCTAGAACAAGACGAAAGATGATAAACCAAGCCTTCAATCAAGGGGAATCAAGCAAGAACCCTTGAGGTCTCAAATTGCAGCAGTATAGAAATATATAGATCAGCAATGAATGATGTTAATAGCTGCAAGTTTAACCATCCAAAATCTAATACAAGATATCAGAAATAAAGCTAGCAATGACTAGTCAAACTTCCAATGATTAAAGCAAGACTTTGGTGGTGATTAGGGGGCTGTTATGTGATGTTATCAGCAAGTTTTTATAAGCCTAAAGGCTGTAGCAAACAATTTCTACAGCAGAAAATTCTAGCCGCCAAAATCAGCAAACAATCCACCCAAAAGATAGCCAATAAAAAGTAGTTTAATGATGGCAGCTTGCAAGTGAATTTGAGTGGTAGAATAGTGAGCAATAGATGAAGAAAAGATGATTTTGTAGCAGCCCGAATGACTGTAGCATTAATTTGTAAAAGCAAAGAGAATTACTAGGCCAATCAAGATGCCCCTAGGGCACAAGAAGGCTTATGGCATGTAGAATCAAATCTAACTTAGACAATTGCAATATCTCAAAATTTCACGCATACCAATGCAATAATATTATTTCTCCAATGCAAGTAGATTAATGCCTTATCAATTAGGTTAATGGAGTCTCTTGTGTAAGAGCTAGGGTTTGTTACTTCTCTAGGGGTGTAAGCCCTTTTACTCCCTAGAGAAAACAAAAGCTAGCAAGGTAAACCTACTAGGGTGTAAGCACTTTTACTCCTTGTAGCAACCTTTGCAAAATGGGTTATTCAATGACAATAATGATAGATCTTGGAAGAGGGTGTATGCCCTTATATTCTGTTGCCGTCCTTATACACACTTGCAGACGTGAGCTAAGTCCGGCTCACTTAGTGTGTCCTTGGAGGCACAATGCCTAGGTTCACAGCCCACGCTGTCACTTTGACCGGAACCTCTTCCGTCTAGGCTTACTCCTAGGGAAGCCAAGTGGGGTAGACCCTAGTTTCTAGATAAGATTTAGAGTTTAAGTTCTAGGAGTTGATTTTAATTTGTTAAAGTTTGGGGGAATCTAACCTATGATACTAAGGAAGCAATGCAAGATGCAAGGGTTAGTATGTGAAGCAAGCCTTTCCCTAAGTCAACTAAGACTAGTGCCTAAGGTTGGGCAAGGGGTCAACTACGGTTAAAGGGTGTTTCGTTATAATAGAATTACAAAGATTAGAAAATAATATTTATTCACCACAAGACTAGATACAAGTACTTACAATAAAGAATGTTAGATACAAAATGATACAACACAACAAGCTAACCACGTTATTTCAATGTGCAGGATTTAAAGAAGATCAAGGYATTAGCATTATCAACACATTAAGCCTAAGCATGCCCCAATAGCACTTACTCTATTGGACTGCTCCTCAATGACAACATCAACATTCACAAGTCAAAGGAAAACTTAGAAGATTTAAAATTTCAAGCACAAGTGTTTCACAATGATTATGATACTYAGTTAACCACAAAGTATTACTTGTATTAAAAGATTTAAAGATTAGGTTCGCAAGTATTAAACCATAAGATATATAGATTTGAGCCAAGGTTATCAAATACTTAGTGATTAAGGGTTCTTAAGATTGAAATGATTTTATTACCCTTATTAAGTGTTTCAYCGAAAACCTCCTCCCCCGATTGTCAAATAGCTGCTRGATGCTCAAGAAGTGAGGCAACGAGGCYTACCCTAGCTGTCACAGTTAGCCCAAAGAATTGAGTTTTTACGGAAAGGACGCTCCTTCRCATCGTGAGACTGTCCCCGACCTATCACCTTTCGTTGCCCTCCTCAATCCCYGTTTTAGATGGTGAAGATGGTGGTCTAAGGTACCCTATTAAGTCTATTAAGTTGATATATCAATTGGTTAGACTTTTAGGTGTATTTTAGAGTGTTTTAGTGATTTTAAGATGCCTTAAAGTGGTGATTTATTGCCAAGGCCGAAACTCACTTTAACTTGTTAAGTGTGTTATCTAAGCATAAGAATGAAGCATCTAACACATATATAGCAATGTAAAAGCAAGCTGAAATAACAATTTAGTTCATCACCATTATCAAATCACCAATATGAGAAGCTTGTTATGAAAGAGAAATAAAGCACAAAGGCAAGAACAACTTGCCCAAAAGAGAAAGAAGAACTCAAGCTTACACCACTTATCTTGTGTTTGTTTAAAGCATTAAGAGAAAGCACTAAGTATAAAAGAAAGCTTGAGAGATTTAGTTATATGCCTACACTATCAACTCATCAACAACACATTCACTTAAGTATGGTGGCAAATGGCCTTAAAGATATGATAGCATGAAATGAAAACCACTCATTAAACCATCTAAGCATTAACCATTTAGTGTGTTAGATTAGAGCATGCAACAAAAATAGATCTTGAAAGATATTATAACATGCAAATAGATCTAAGTGAGTTGATTATGCCCCAAGGGCTTAAGCTAAGCACTAATGTGCGTAGAGATAACTTTAAAGCATGAATAGATCACAAGCACATTAAAACCCTAGACTTACGATTTGGGGTATTCCTCTCCCAAAATGTAGGCAATTTATTAAACTTTAGAAGATAACTTGGAAAGAAAGAGAGGCAAGCAAGAGAAGAAGCAAGAGAGGCAAGCAAGCAAGGCAAGCAAGCAACCATTACAAAAAGCTCACTAACCCCACGTCCTAGCTTAGGAGAGTGATTTAGAGATAGAAAACTCAAATCTAGATCTTACCCAAGCTCACACGTGGGAGGTAGGCCATACCAATCCTCCTCCCAAGCTATGAGCTACTAAAATCAACAAGAAGTAAAGGAAAATAAGCACAAGAAGCTAAAAGAATCAAAGAGAAAGGTTGAGAATGCTACCCACTTGAAGAGAAGGGTCTTGGAGTGTTGTGTGGCTATTGTAGGGCAACTTAACCCCCTCAACCAGATCTGAACCTGCAAAAACCAGCAAGGTATACTTGTTGGAAATGCTACACACAACAAGCAAAGATGAAGAAAAATTTCTATTTTTGGTAGAAATTTTTCACATAGAAATTTTTATAGAAAAGATAGATTTAGATGACCACTTTACTATGTTAATGCTAGCTGAAATATGTATAGAAATGACAGCAAGAAAGAATGAGAAAAGAAGAGGGAGCTTATGTGTGCTTTAAGGGAGGAGTCAGGACTCTTCCTTGAGGCATTCCCAATAAAACCCTTGAGGCCAAACCTGCAAAACTTAGCAAGATCTATGCATACAAAGATAATATGGCTGAATGTGCTAATAAGATGAAATACTTGCACCCTATCTAGCAAACCCACATATATAGATCTACAAGAATACTTGTTGTTAGATCTACTCAAATAAAATACTTTACCCAAGATCTAGGCTATGCATAAATCAAATCAAACACATACAAGTTTACCTCACATGTAGAAAGAAAAAAAATACTTGTTGCTCTTCCAATGATCCTCCAAAGTTTTTCCTTTATATTACTCAAGAAAGGGATCTTGGAGAAATACTTGCTCCAAAATCCTAAGAGCCAAAGAATGGAAAAAAGATGGAATGAGAGAGAGAGAGAGAGAGAGAGAGAGAGAGAGAGGAAAATCAAGTAGCATAACAATAGCTCAAGATATGGTGAAGAAATGAGGGTGAAAGGGGTTCTATTTATACTTGGAGAGGCAAACTCACCCCTCTTTGATCAATGCCAAGTGTCCACCACCAAGCACAAGCTAGAATCCCAAGGGTAGGGCACACCATCTAGGGTTTGATCACATGGATCAAGGATGTGGATGAGTGAGGGAGTGTTGGGATCAAGCAAAAAGGCAAGTGGGAGGCTAGGAAAGGCGTGCCAAGGGATATAATAAGTCTCCCCTTAATTTTTTCATTATTTTTTCACTTTTTGGAGACTTTCTAGAAGGGAGGCACACCACTCTAGGCAAAGTGACGTTTTTGCTTAATGGCTAGGTGAGGGGGTGACATGAGGGTCGGAAAAGGTTAGGAAAAATCTTTCTCACCTTTATCCATCTTTACATCACCCTTTTAACTCAAAATTACAAAAAAACATTTTTCCAATGTCATGACTTAGCAATTAAAATTGTTGTTTTTGACTAACTGACACTCCTAGTGGACAAACACCTAGCAAAAGTTGTCTGACTGAGTTGAAACTTGGTCCAAGGGTGTAGGGGGTCTCATTCCATTTCTTTTGAGCACAAATACCCCTATCAAAAGTTCAAGGACTTAGTTTTTACAATTTTCGCTCAAAAATAATTAATTAATTAAATAATTAAACCTCCAAACTTAGGAAAATTTAATTAAAAATTAATTAATTAAAAAAAACTAATCTAGACTCTACAAAATTCCGCGAAACTTTCTAAGATGTCTTACATGGTCATTTACATCATCCCTAAACAATAGTTATCAGAGGATAAGCCCATTAGAACGCCCTTCACCACTTTGGAGGAATTATTGCAAGTGTGAGGGAAAAATTCAAGGGAAATCAATAAGGCTGAAAAGCCCAATTGATAACCTGAGGATAAAAAAACCTCGGTGAAAGGAACTCTCCCAATGAACCCATCCCAAGGTAACTGACCTAAATATGACCCATGTAGACCTATTACATTATTGACCCACGCAGGGGTGCGGAAATTCCATTGACAAAAATAAGTGTTAGAAGCATATCTGCCCAGTAGAACCAAATAGTCTTCGTCAAATGAGCATCTGATGATGCATCTCTTCATGGCACATGGAGTTGACCCCCTATGCTAAATAGGCGGTCAACATACTCCTCCAAGGATTTAGACCAAAACAACCTTGAAACAAGAAGAAATAACACAATATAAAGCAAAATTCCTTACCAATTCCATGAGATAGCAAGATAAACCCTCCTTTACCAAGAATATTCCACCACAATAGCAAAGAGACAAGCAAAAAGAGATAGTGCCTAGCTTCTTCCTTCAATAGACAAGAAAAATCATCCATAATGCACCAAGAGAGAGAGATAGAGAAAAATGCCCAAATAGGGCGAAAATTTCAGCCAATGTTATGTAATTCTCAAATGAGAGTTATGTCCGAATGAAATGAAAGTGACCTTTATTTATACAAGATCACTAAAAACCAATTTGTCCACTTTTCCAAAATTCAACATCAAATTAGAGAGGCCAACCCTCCTTATTTGTCCTTTACAACTTAAAATTAGAAATATATAAAGTAATTTCCCCCTTTAGGGGTGACATTAGGCCTCCTAGAGAGACGTTGAGCTCTTTGGTGAAGATCGTTGGGCCTCCAAAGGCCATCTGCCCTGCCACCAAGTGCTCTACCGCTTGTCAAGTGTCTTTCTCTCCAAACCATGTCACATCACCATCAACCATGAGAACCCCATCAAAAACCCTAAGCCCATGTGATGTCTAGGGCATATAAGATAACGTTTTAGGCCTTCCAAGGCCAATGTTGAGATGCAAGGGGCTAGCATGTAATCATTTCATGGTGTCCAAGTGCCTCCAAAGAAAACATTCATCCTCCCAAGTGTCCAATGGGAGGGGGTGCATCATCCAACCTATGGGCTTCAAGCCCCAATGAAGGTACAAGTAACCTTGTGTTAATGTTTTTGGTGTGACTATGGAAGATATTCTTGTATATTTGTTTTGGTCAAACCTTTAAAAGGTTATCATAATTATATTGTACAAGTCGGCTAAACATAAATTATTATATTATTGGTATTTTACTTATAATTGTAAAAAGCCCCATTGTGGCTAGTCAACCCTGTTTTATGGGTTAGTTAGGTCAAGAGTCATGTCTCTTCAAGAGACATTGTTGTGTATAAATAAAAGGATAGGTTCCTCTCATTTGGACACACACTCACACACTTCTCTTGTGCATCTCAGAGCGCATAAGAAGGCCTAGCGCACAAGTCCTGGAGACTGGTTCTTTTGGTGTTTTAGTCTTGGTCTTTCTTGGAGAGCTATAGCGCATCATTGTACTGGTTGAAGGAATCTATATTGAGGATTTTTGGTTGTTGGGTTTTCTCCCCCATCAGGGTTTCCTAGGATAATCTTTGTGTTCTATTGTATCTGTGATTGTCTATCTTTTAGTGATCCTACTATAGTTGCTATTGGATTAAGTAATTGTAATTGTGTAACTAGAAAATTTAAAATTCTAACATGGTTTCAAAGTAGGCATGAATAGAAGCCAGTTGCAGATCTAGAAGCCTAAAAGGSAGTCGTTTTCAGTCTAGAGACAGTTATCTGACAAACCAAGACCATCAGGAGGTTCACCCTAGCCTAGCGCACTTTTCCAGTGGACCAGTTTTCCAGTTTGCAGTTGCTGCAGTTAGGGTTTCACCCAAACCCTAAGGTTGACGTTTTTCCAGTTTCTGGGGAAATTTTTACAAAGCAAGACCACCAAGCAGCTCGCCTTAGCAGAGCGCACCTACTGGTAAGTTCAGTCTTCCAATTTTGGTCATATTTTTGTGTGGTCCTAGGCAGGATGACTACCAGAACAAAAATCGATGAGAAGTTAGATGGAGTTGATAACTTCAGGGCCTGGAGGTACAGAGTAACCCTCCTTCTTGAAGAACATGAACTGGATAAGTTCATTATAGAAGAAGTTCAAGAACTTCAAGGTGATGAAGCTATGGAAAAATATAAGGACGCAGTGAGAGCAAAAAAGGATTATTGCAGACTCCATTAAGGACCACCTTATCCATCATGCATCATCATTATCTTCTCCAAAGGAAATGATGGACACCTTAACTCGTCTATTTGAAGGAAGCAACATAAATCGAAGAATGACTCTAAGATCTGAGTTGAAGAATGTGAAAATGTAGAACTAAGAAACCATTCACTCCTACTTCTCAAGAGTGAATCAAATCAAGGAGCAGATAGAAGCCATTGGTGACTCAGTAGAAGGAGAAGAGATGGTGATGACTACATTGAATGGCCTCCCAAGGTCATGGGATGCATTGATCCAAGGAATTTGCTCAAGGGAGAAGCTTCCCAAGTTCAGTAGGATTTGGAAAGATTGTAACCAGGAAGAAGCTAGGACAGTTGCAAGGGAAGAAAAGATGGCAGATGAAGATCAAGCCCTAGCTGCCCACACCAGGAAAGGAAAGAACAAGAAGGAGCATTCTTTACCTAAGAAGTTTAAGATGGGTCAAAGACACAACTCAAAGATCAGATGTTACTGTTGTCAGGAATTGAGACACTTTGTTAGGGATTGCCCCCTCATTATGGAAATTAAGAATAAGAAAGGAATTAAGAGGCATCAAGCTCACACAGTTGCAGATGATGAGCCTCCCAAGAAGGTTGCAAAGCAAGATGAAACAAGTGATGAGGATTATGTTCTTATCTCAACCCTCACAGGTACTGTTACTCATGGAAGCGACACTTGGTTGATAGACAGTGGTGCTTCCAAGCACATGACAGGCTATGAAGACTCCTTATCTAAACTTATTCATAAAGATTCACCTCACAAGGTGAAATTGGGTGATGACTGTCAGTATCCAATCAAAGGTGTTGGAGAAGCTTTCTACAAGTTAAACTCAGGCAAGCCAATGAAGATGAAGGAAGTTCTCTATGTTCCAAGTGTTGACCACCTATTTCGACTAGGGGATCAACTCCATGTGCCATGAAGCTGTGTACCTGATGGTGCAACCAAGTTGAAGACTTTCTGGTTCTACAAGGCATTTTTTGCCCCCAACACTTCTTTTTGTAATTGGAATTTCCGCTCCCCTGCATGGGATAATAATGTAATGGGTTTGCATGGATCATATTGTAGGTTAATTGCCTAGGACTTTATCATTAGGGAAGTCCTTTCATCGAGTGTTTTTTTTCCTAAGGTAATTGATCTAGCCTAACCAACCATTTTAATTACCCTTGATTTTTTCACTCACAATAATCCTCCAAAGTGGTGAAAGGCGTTCTAATGATCGAGCCCAATGGGTGACTACTGACTAGGGTCTAGGAATATTGTAAATGACCATGCTAGACATCTCCTAGAGTCTT
>JASDQU010684977.1:16420-28431 GCA_032191745.1 Picea mariana | reverse complement strand
GATTTCTCGCGATTTTGCCGATTTTTAGGCGATTTTCTCAACAATGATCACATCGCATCTCCACCTTTTCCCTAGGAAAAATCCACATTAACACTTATATTCCACTTCATTCCATCTCCTAGGAGGTGCATGGCATAATTTTCTTAAATTCCCTAAGTCTTACCTTATAATAACCCCTCAATTCTTATATTTTCACTTTTTCCAGTGTGAACACAACTAACTGGTTTGGGATATTTTTATTAAAATTTAAAATCCTAAAACCTTAGGAAGTGTCAAAATACTAGCATATTAATGCTTAAATGTTATAATTCTCCATCAAGGCCTGATTCTCTAAGTTTCATTCCTAATTATTCACCAGGGAACATATCTTTATGTCCATGGGGTGCACAACTTAAGTTAGTACTTGCCCCTTTGGCACACATGCCGAGGCAACACATAAAAAAAAGAATCCAATTTGCCCTAGCCTCAAAATAACCTTGTTCGCATGTACTGACTTTATCGTGTCACTAGTTTTGAGGAATTATTTGGTCTTCATGTTTGACTCAGAGCTATTGTTCATTCTCCCTAGGGTTTTAACCTTCCACATCATTATTTCCACCTTATTACATGCTTCCCTTGGCCACTAGATGGTGCGCTCCACTATGAGGACCCATTTACCCTTGTTCACACCATTGCACACGTGAAGTGGCTTGTATCCGATTTTGTCCACTTTGAGGTCCATTTGCACATGTTTTGAGGAAATAAAKTGGACACATTGCATAGATTTCAAGGGCACACTTCCTTCTTTGTTTCTTCCTGGTTTGACTTGTCAAAGATGCACACTTTTCAAGGGCACACTCATTCTCTCTCTTCTAGGGAGAATTCATGCATGGAGGTTTTAATGTGAACCCAAAGCACTATTTTATTRTTTTATTCTAGTCAAAGTAGTCCACAAGGCACAAGTACCAAGGGMACACTTGCTAGAGGAGATATTTTATTGGTTCTTGGTCAAAAGACTTSTAGAAGAAGCACTTTAACCATAACACTCAGCACTTGCACGCTAATATTGGAGAATGCCGTCATTATTTGGGTTTTACACATGGAAATTTTCACCTATTTTTGGCAATTCGCCCGACCTCTTTGACTTAGCAATTTTATTATTTTATGGAGTTTGATTTTCTAGGAGAGTGCCCTCACTCATGGAGAAAACAAGTGTCTCATTGCATGTGCCTTGCATGAGAAAGATAGATGAGGAAGATGACATGTGGCACCACATTCCTCTAATATTTTTATTTATTATTTTGTAAGGTCTTTTGACCTAATTCACACACTTAGGAGATTATTATAATATTTTCCAGCATTTTCTAGAATAAAGAAAATATTATTTTATCTGTAGTGAGTTGAACTGAAATCTATATAAGGATTTGCTCACTCCTCATTTTGTATGTTGGACTTGGGAGACTCTCTCCGTTGGAACTTAATGAAATATCTTTGGATGTGCTTGAAGAGCAATACAATTATCTTGTGGGTGAGACTATCTGGTATATTTTTATTGCTATTTTCCTGTTTCCTGAAATTATCTAGACATATATTCATGGAGTAGGCCTTGATATACACATTCCATTTATTTTATTGTTGTCAATAGAGTATTGTCTATAGATTACATTTCTCTTTACTTAGGATAAGTGTACCTATACATTACTCTTGATAGCAATAACCTTCATGGATGTTGGATGTTATCTACCTTTGTGACGTCCTTAGATTGTTTTCGGACGGCAAGAAGGAAGTTCATGCAGCTTGTGTTTTTCAGCTACGTGATCATTTTTCCATATTTAGGATTGCCTCCCATTAGAAACTTATTTGATCGCAAGTGCCCAATGGACAAGACACTAATCTCCATTCCACCATCCACTTTTTTTTCCTTGACTTTTCACAAATTTGTTTTGCTGGAAATTTACTCTTCGTATCACGTTTGTACTCCAAAAGCTTAGAATTCCAGCAATCTTATTTAGGGAAGCCTCCCTTGAGCGGGTCTAAAGAGCAGAGTAGAGTTGGTCAGATGACAGTGGCTGACCTCCTAGTTACACAAAGTCATCACCCAGGTGCTTGGGACTTTTACACTTTAGTGGGTGACATATTTTGTGGTAACACCTCCTAACTCAAAGAGCTTTCTGATGACACTATTCTATACCGACATATGAATAAGGTCTTGGAGTGATACCGAAATCTTAATCTCTGCTAATTCATTTGCCAAGTCGTAAGTGGGACTGTGCATGGGCAACGAATTGGGCTGATTCGGGGCAGCCACCTGTTGAGGGATCTTTTAAGGCATAGGCTACTGTTCTTGAGGATTAAGTATCTTATTCCTTTGAGCATATGTCCTTGTTATTTTAGCCACCAAAGCATCCCCTTTTGTCTATGGTTTATCAAGAATGAGCCCTTTGGGGGCTTCCATTTGACTTCCTGGGACAGCTATACTAGTAGCGATCATATTACATGCATTAAATTGACTGGAATTCAACGAAAAAGATTTGGGTTGATTGCTCTCATTATGGTTAAAAACTTAATATACCTATCGAAAGTAGTCTTCTTCAACATATTCAATGAATATTTTGGCCACTCAAATGCTTCTTCTGGATTGCTTTGAATAAAAAAGTGGGCTGTTCGAACAAATACCCTGCAGGTCTCTTCATGATGTGGAAAATCACATGCTCTGCAATAGAAATTGGAAGAGGAAAGCCCCGCAAAATTGTTGTTGGAAATTGGTACAGGAAATCTTTGAGTTTCAACTTGCTTTTCATGCTAAAAAGGCCTTCTAGGAGGGGGCTGTCTTTGCTGAAAAGTATGTTGATTTTGCAATTTTTTCTTCATCTAGATCATCTTGTTGCTTAAATCTTAGGATAAATCCACAAACTTGGCAAGAGCTTCAACTGCTTCATTGCTCTCCTTCTTAGGCTCAGATATTGACATTTTGTGTCGATCAAAGAGGCGGGTCGAGCTTGGGTGGACCTTTTTGGCTGTGTTCATCTTCTCTTCAAGTTTGATAGTAGTAGCAAAGGCGGCCTACAGGTTCTGTGGATCCTTCTCCATGAGCAAGAAGTTAACAAATTCATCAAAATAATTAATGTTTTAAACTAAAGAAGTACCATCACCTGGGCGTATGGCTTGGAGAATCCTTGCAAGTAGCTTGGTAAAGCATCTTTTGAACTCATATACTATTTTATTTTCTTTCTTCTGGATAGAGTTAAATTTTGCCCTCAAAAATGTATTATGTTTCTGTCCCCCCACTTTTCTATGAATTTCTTCTTGAATGACCCCCATCCATTAATGGAAGCAGCAGCAAGGGATTTGTACCATGTTCGTGCATCCCCCTCAAGGGTCTGCTCGAACATCTTCATGACCACATTCTTGTATTCAACCTCTATGTTCTCTACAACATCTAGGAAAACAGTTAGATGATCATCAACTGAGATAGTGTTATTGCCTGCAAACTTGGTAAGGTCTTTCTTGTATTCTTCTGCAGGCATGTCATGAGGTTGGTTAGGAAATGCAGTGAAACAGGACCATAAACAGTAACAGTGAACCTAATAGTAACCCCTGTCATCTTACTAGTTTGGGATGAAGAAGAAGCTGAAGCCACAGTAGATGAACTCACCAAAGAAGAACTTACTGAAGCACTTACCAAAACACTACTAGTAGATTGAGGAGTAACAACTACCTTGGAGGAGTAACAACTACTACTTGAAGTGCTTGCTAACCTGGATGGAGTCTTATGCAGTGATCCTTCCTTCTTGTTCTGGAAAAGTTGTTCGGGTTCGTTGAGGCCCGAAACTAAGCCTTGCACAGTGTCAAACTGTGGAGATCTTCTTGCGTTATTCAGCATGATAAAACAGTAGAGTCTCTAGGTGAGATAGAAAAATAAAATACAAACAAATAAGATCTCACTGATGTTGTTATAGATAACCGAGGATTGATGAAGTCCTCGGCAATCACATCGATTTGTGAACACACGAATTTGCACCAAGAAGAACATGCAGATCAGTGAGAAAACTCTAGACAACTAACCCTGTCACTGCTAGCTGCCTCTCCATTTGGACTGGTGCTTTTCCAGTCTCGGGGGGTTGCCCTTAGGGTGTGTGCGTGCTGTTCGTTAATATGTAAAATTTGTGTGTAAATCAGGCTTAAGCAAACACACTATGCTGTCCTCTAAGCCCCTAGAAGCACTCAAGAACAATAGAAAACTCACGGATTAATTATGATGGTTGAGATCAGTTTTTTTAACCAAATTACAACAACAATTAAATGAAAAAAAGAAGAATATGCACCCTAAGTGAAAGAAAGATTCAAAGAAAGTGCATAGAAATAACAGAAAAGATCCTTGCAGCACGATTACATGTGTAAAACAATCACACAAACTTAAAGAGTTGGAAGCAAAACATAGTTGAATCCATTTGATATATTAGTGAAGAGGCAGAGAATGAAGCCATGGATATCAATACATCATGGGCTGCTTTGTCAAACTCTGGCATGCAGTAGGGAAAGAAGTCAGTCATGTCCAGAAAGGAAGGAAGGCGATGGCATTGAGCTCCTGTGACCTGTGAAAACGTGTTTAACCTCCTGAACACTGATCTCCAATTCTGTTTTATAGAAGCAAGAAGAATGCGAGATAGAGAGGGTGTGCCCTAGGAAAGAGTGAAGAAGAGGACTGAACTCCAAGTGACACCCCTTGCATGTGACCAATACTCTCCTAAGTCGGCCTGTCCTAAAATATACCTGCTGTTTCCCAGAAATACCAAATCTGCGCCAAAATAATCATGAGGTAGAGCGCCCCCTGTCCCATAGTTACTGCTGTTTCAAATAAGAGTCAGATCTGCTTAAAATAATACACGACAGCACCGTTTCCGTCTTAAATTTTCACACAGGCTTAAACTGGGAGAAGGCAGCCTCACATATCTGTTGGAAATAAGTCACTTTAATGGTTCTGTTGTTAAGTATCCTGCTGCTTACCAACAATACTTCACTCTGCCAGTGCTAAACTGTTTGGGTGCTGTTCAATGAGAGAATATAGCTGTTTACTAATTGTTGCACATGACGCCCGTTGGAAACACTCTTATCTGCTAATAATAAACCCGGGAACTGGCTATAAGCCCCTCCACTAGGCGCACTCTACTAGTGACACCTACTGTCCTCAACTGCTGGTTTTCTGATAATATCAAGTCAACCTCACCAGGGGCACACCTCTGTCAAAGTTACATCTGTTTTCTTGGTATATTTGTCATACAAGAGCTGCAACCACCCCCTAGAATGCTCATCCTTGAAATTTAAACTTTCTGCTGACTAGTAATAAACAACCTGCTTGAAATAACAAACTACAGCTATCCTCCTTGAGGTACTTTGCTGGAAATAGGCTGCTGCAGCGCCTTCCTAACTGCTTCTGCTAATTTACCTGCTACAATGAACATGCACATGCCTGAGAGTATTACCTGCCTAGCTAGGGTGCATCTTGATTCTTTCCCACACAATCTGTTGATTTTCTAATAATAATTACCACAATCTGCTGGAACTTCCTGGGAGTGCTTGGTTTTCCACCTGTGGCTGCTCCTTTCTCTTTGTAATTAGCAGGTGGGGTGCATGCAAGATTGATCCTCCTCAAGAGCGCTGCTGTCTAATAATACAGCTGCTGTTTATACTAATGCCCACAGCCAATGGATTGAAAGCAAAGGTTGTACACCAACTCCACGTAGTCAAGAGAGGAGGGCACACTCTTTAACTCCTTAGAAGCATCTTGCATGCACGAGGCAATATAATAGGATGAATTCTTTTAAAAAGGAAACTTCAAGGTTTATATCATGTAAGGCGTGTTAAATTTACTCTAGATCAGCTAAGTAAACAGATCAGATCTAAATACTTTGTTGAAATAATTAACTCTTGCATGCAGCGGGAAAAATGAAAAAAGTAATCACACAGTACACAATAATTTTTCTGCTTGTTGACCACCTATTTCAACTAGGGGGTCAACTCCATGTGCCATGAAGCTATGTACCTGATGGCGCAACAAAGTTGAAGACTTTCTGGTTCTACAAGGCATTTTTGCTCTCAACAGTTCTTTTTGTAATTGGAATTTCTGTTCCACTGCGTGGGATAATAATGTAATGGGTCAGCATAAATCATATTTTAGGTTAGTTGCCTAGGACTTTATCATTAGGGAAGTCCTTTTATTGAATGTTTTTTATCCTCAGGTAATTTTTAATTACCCTTGAGTTTTTCACTCACAATAATCCTCCAAAGTGGTGAAAGGCGCTCTAATGATCGAGCCCAAGGCGTAACTAGGGTCTAGGAATATTGTAAATGACCATGCTAGACATCTCCTAGAGTCTTGCGGAATTCCGTTGGGTCTAAGTAGTTTTTTTTTTAGTTTTTTAAAATTACCCAGTTAATGGTAATTTTAATTAAATTTGATGTAAAAATGTAAAAACTAGGTCCTAGGGGATTTTGATAGGGGTGTGAGTACTCAAAAGAAATGACATAAGACCCCCTACACCCTTGGACCAAGGTTTAGCTCAATTAAACAAGTTTTGCAAGGTCAGTGTCCATGAGGAGTCCAAGTCAGTAAAAAATCAATAAATAATTGGCTAAATTAAAAGAGCCAAAAATTGTAAAATGAGCAAAAAGTCATGAGAGAGAGTGGGAAAAGTTTCCTAACCTTTTTCCTAAGTTGGAAAAGTAATTTTCCACTTAAAGAACCTCCCCTTGCTTAGCCAACAACTTAAAGTGGTGTTCCCTTGCTAATTGACATGTGGGAATTAAAAAGTTTAAGTGAAAAAAACCACCTAAACCCTAAATTCGCCCTCCTTGGTGTTTAACTTAATGTTTGATTATAGGAAAATGTGTTTTCCCCCTTCTCTCATTCAACCCTCAAACCCTAACTCACTACCAAAACCCTAAAAATGACTCTTCCTTGACTTTGTCTATTTCTCTTGGATGTGTGACACTTGTAACTCATCCAAGAGGGGTCTTTCCTCTCTCCCAAGTATAAAAGAATGCCTACCCCTCTCTCATTTCAGATCTATTCTCAGTGTAAAGTTACTATACCCAAATCTCTCCCATTCTTCTCTCTCTCCCATCTTACTCTATTTCATTTCTCAAGCTTGTAGCAAGTATTTGCTCAAGCTTGCTTCTAATTGTTAGATTTGTTTAGCTCGGGAGTTACTCCGCATGTTTTGTCTTGTATGCGGATGTTACCTTAATATTTGCACTACCAAGCACTTGACTTTGTAATAATTTTTATAAAGTTGTTTTAAGTGATTCTTTTAGTAAAGTGACTTTTTTAATTAAGTGTATCTTCTATTTTTAAAGTGACTTTATTTTCATAAAGCACTTATGTGATAAAGTGAAATTCACTTTAATTTTAAATGAGACATTTTGGAGGGAATGGATCATGACCCTTGATCTTGAAAAAGGCAAGATCTAATCTTGGCCTTTGGATCTAGGGTTGGGAAGGTGAAAAGACACTTTTGGGGGAAAAAGTCATTTTCAGATTATAAAAGAATGCATTGGGTAGTGTGCAAGACATGTTGTGAAGACGTCGGGAGGATGTTGAGAGCACATCGAGAGGAGAGTTAAAGAGATTTTCTGAGCATGCTTGAGAGAGGAAAGTGAGCAGCAAAGAGAGCACGTTTTTCGAGAAAAGTGGGCACGATTCCCGAGAAACTTTTTCTGTGAATTTTTTGGCCAAAATATTTTTTTCTATTGTGGGAGGCTGTATTGTACGGATCTGTACAGTCCGTACAGTCATACGGATTTGGCACGAAAATCGAGAAATTTTGGGCAAAAATTTCGAGGCGGATCTCTGTTTTCTGTTCGCTGTTTTTGGGCCGTACGGAACAGTGCGTACAACTGACCGTGGGCACGAAAAACGAGGTAGAAGAGGCCGGACAGTGGTACGGTTTTGGCACGGAAAATGAGGCAGATTTCTGTGGGACAGATTTGGTGCTGTGAGGTATTTTCCTTGGCTGGAAATGTAGATTTGCTGCTGTTTTGTACTTTCCTGAAGCATAATAATAAGATCTCTCTCTATCTCGTTGGGTTTCCCCAAATTGGGGTTTTCCCTGACATTTGCCTAAATTTCTGAGTGTTATTGGGTTGCTGTCCACTGTGTTTTTCCGCTGCATATTTTTGCTTAGCAATGTGTATTTTTGCTTATGGAAATTTCTGAATGTGGGTTTTTGCATTTATGAAGTTTATGAAGACAGTGATCTCTAGGTTGCTAAGTGTTTGACAGAATTTCAGTTTGCTGATTTTAGTCATTAAAAATCTACACTAATAAAATGAATCTTTGGAGGAAATTGTTGGCATTGGGAGTATTCTTGGTGCTTGGATTGGATCTGTTGCCGTCCTTATACACACTTGCAAACGTGAGCCAAGTCCTGCTCACTTGGTGTGTCCTTGGAGGCACAATGCCTAGGTTCATAACCCACGTTGTCACTTTGACTGGAACTTCTTCCGTCTAGGATTACTCCTAGGGAAGCCAAGGGGGGTAGACCCTAATTACTAGATAAGATTTAGCGTTTAAGTTCTAGGAGTTGATTTTAATTTGTTAAGGTTTGGGGGGAGTCTAACCTATGATGCTAAGGCAACAATGCAAGATGCAAGGTTAGTATGTTAAGCAAACCCTTTCCCTAAGTCAACTAAGACTAGTGCCTAAGGTTGGGCAATGGGGTCAATTAAAGTTAAAGGGTGTTTCGTTACAATGTAATTACAAAGATTACAAAAGAATCTTTATTCACCACAAGACTAGATTCAAGTACTTACAATAAAGAATGCTAAATACAAAATGATACAACACAACAAGCTAACCACGCTACTTCAATGTGTAGGATTTAAAGAAGATCAAGGCATTAGCATCGTCAACACATTAGGCCTAAGCATGCCCCAATAACACTTTATTGGACTGCTCCTCAATGGCAACATTGACATTCACAAGTCATAGGAAAACTTAGAAGATTTAAAAAGTTAAGGCACAAGTATTCCACAATGATTATGATACTCAACACTTAGTTATTTAACCCACAAGGTATTATTAGATGAAAGATTGAATTACAAGTATTAAGCCCAAGGTTTAATTATTTAGTGAGTTAAGGGTTCTTAAGATTAAAAATATTTTATTACCCTTATTAGATGTTTCACCAAAAACCTCCTCTCCCGATTGCCAAATAGCTACTGGATGCTCAAGAAGTGAGGCAACGAGGCCTACCCTAGCTTTGCAGGTCAACACTAAGAATTAACTTTTTATGGAAATGACGCTCCTTCGCGCCGTGAGATCGTCCCCGGCCTATCACCTTCCGTTGCCCTCTTCAATCCCCGTTTTAGATGGTGAAGATGGTGGTTTAAAGTACCCTATTAATTCTATTAAGTATGTATATCAATTGGTTAGACTTTTAGGTATGTTTTAAAGTGTTTTAATGACTTTACGATGCCTTAAATTGGTGATTTAGTGTCAAAACTGAAACTTTTATGAGCTTAGAAAGTGTGTTGTTTAAGCATGAATATGAAGAGCATTAACACATATAAGCAATGTAAAAGCAAGAGGAATAACGATTTAGTTCATCACCATTATCAAATCACCAATATGAGAAGCTTGTTATGAAAGAGAACTAAAGCACAAAGAAAGAACAACTTGCCCAAGGGAGAAAGAAGAACTCAAGCTTACACCACTTATCTTATGTTTGTTTAAAGCATTAAGAGAAAGCACTAAGTATGAAAGAAAGCTTGAGAGATTTAGATGTATGCCTACACTATTAACTTATCAACAACACATTCACTTAAGTGTGGTGGCAAATGCCCTTAAAGATATGATAGCATGAAATGAAAACCACTCACTAAACCATCTCAGCATTAACCATTTAGTGTGTTGGATTAGAGCATGCAACAAAATAGATCTTGAAAGACATTATAACATGCAAATAGATCTAAGTGAGTTGATTATGCCCCAAGGGCTTAAGTTTAAAGATTAATGTGTGAGAGATCTAGATCTAGATGATTTTAACCATTAGAGCATGAATAGATCATGAGCACATTAAAGCCCTAGCCTTACAATTTGGGGTATTCCTCTCCCAAAGTGTAGGTAATTATTAAACTTAGAAGATAACTTGGAAAGAAAGAGAGAGAAGAAAGAGAAAGAAGCAAGCAAGAGAACAAGCAAGGCAAACAAGCAAGACAAGCAAACAACCATTACAAGAAGCTCACTAACCCCACGTCCTAGCTTAGGAGAGTGATTTAGAGATAGAAAACTCAAAGTTAGATCTTACTCAAGCTCACACGTGGGAGGTCGGCCGTACCAATCCTCCTCCCAAGCTATGAGCTACTAAAATCAGCAAGAAGTGACTAGATTTATGCACAAGAAGCTAGAAAAAGTGAAGAGAAAGGTTGAAAATGTTACCCACTTGAAGAGAAGGGTCTTGGAGTGTTGTGTGGACGTTTTTGGGGTAGCATAACCCTCTCAACCAGATCTGAACCTGCAAAAACCAGCAAGGTATACTTGCTGGAAAAGCTAGACACAACAAGCAAAGATGAAGAAAAATTTCTAGTTTTGATAGAAATTTTTCACATAGAAAATTTTACGAAGAAAGTAGATTTAGATGACCACTCTAAGATGTTAAGCTAGCTGAAATATATATGAAAGGACAACAGAAACGAATGAGAAAAGAAGATGAGAAAATGAGGAGTTTGAATGTGCTTTAAGGGAGGACTCGTCTTTGAGGCATATCTCAATAGAACCCTTGAAGCAAACCTGCAAAACTTGACAAGATATGATGCACACAAGAAGATAATATGGCTGAATATGCTAATAAGATGAAATACTTGCACCCCATCTAACAACTCACATATATAGATCTACAAGAATACTCGTTGTTAGATCTACTCAAATAAAATACTTTACCCAAGATCTAATCTATGCAACCATCATGCCAAAATTTCACAATGTTACCTCATGTGTAGCAAGAACAAAAATACTTGTTGCTCTTCCAATATCCTCCAAAGTTTCTCCTTTATTACTCAAGAAATGGATCTTGGAGAAATACTTGCTCCAAAACCCTAAGAGCCAAAGAATGGAAGAAAGATGGAACAAGAAAGAGAGAGAGAGAGTGGAAAATCAAGTAGCATAACAATAGCTCAAGATATGGTGAGCAAAAGAGGGTGAGAGGGGTTCCTTTTATACTTGGAGAGGCAAACTCACCCCTCTTGGATTAATGCCAAGTGTCCACCACCAAGCACAAGAGGGAATCCCAAGGGTAGGGCGCACCATCTAGGGTTTGAGAGGTGGATCTAGGGTGTGGATGAGTGATAGAATGTTGGGATCACACAAAAGGGTAGTGGGAGGCTAGGGGATGCGTGCCAAGGGAGAGAAAGGGGGGTCCAACCATCAAAACGAATTTTCTGGAGGAATCACAAGAAGGGGGGCGTAACTCTCCTTGGAGGGCGCACCATTTGGGGGAGAGGAAAGGAATGGGAGGCCATAAATGAGAGGTAGGGTGTGGGGATGAGTTAAGAGGTGACGTGGAGGGCTAGGAGAGGCGTACCACATGTAAGAGCCCCCCCCCCACACACCAACTTCAAGCTATAACGGTTTGCTAGCTAGGGGGGGCGTCACTTCTCCTAGGGGGCGTGAGGGTTGAGTGAGTGAGGGGGTGAGGGGCTTAGAAAAAGGTTGGAGAAGGTTAGGTTGGGTAGGTTTAGGCTTAGGAAACCTCTCTCAATCTTATTCCATCTTTACATCACACTTTTAGCTCATTATTACAATTTTTACATTTTCGCTATGTCAAGACTTAGCAATTAAAATTGTTGTTTTTGACTGACAGACACTCCGGGTGGACAAACCCATAGCAGAATTTGTCCAACTGAGCTGAAACTTGGTCTAGGGGTGTAGGGGGTGCTATTCCATTTCATTTGAGCACAAATACCCCTATCAAAAATCCAAAGACCTAGTTTTTACAATTTTTGCTCAAAAATAATTAATTAATTAAATAATTAAA
>JASDQU010684976.1:15558-41762 GCA_032191745.1 Picea mariana | reverse complement strand
GTCTTAAATCCAAAATTTTGAAAAGAGGGTTCGCAGGCTAACAGTGTTACACAGTGCGAGAATGGGTCATTCTTGTAGGATAGCTTTGAGCAGAGTGCAAGAACCTCGCACTAGACCTAAAATCAAAGTGCGAACTCACAGTATTCTCGCAGGCCACAGTGGGGTTCAGTGCGAGAATGTCTGAAACTAAGCAAATTCTTGGAAAAAGACAAAACATTCGACGGGACTTCTGGACCCAGAGGGTCTATTAGGGTATCCTGAAGACTCATAGATTGATAGGAATGGAGAAAGGTAATGCAAGAGAAAATGGCCAAGGAAAAACACCAAAAACCACAAAGAAAATGGGATTTTCCCCAGTGGATTTGCCAATTTTGTTATCAGACTAATTGGTAGGTGCGGACACTAACAGATCTCCCTAGATCCACCTGGATCTAGAACAAAGTAGGACATGACATGACTCTTTCCCTAAGTTATGACCATTGAATTAGCTAGTAGGGAGAAACAAGTAACATACCTTTGTATTGCTTCCTAGGGTCTCTGTTGCTCCTACTTCGCTCCTGTGCTCTCGTGAGGTCAAGACCAAGACAACACAAACCAACCAAAGTGAAGATAGAAAAATATATTCAATCGTCAACTTATGTGTATGATCAAGGAATTACACAATAAAGTAAGAATGACTTTATGGGAAAAGGACATGCTACTGTATCATATTAATCGAAAGTAGAAGATACAACCTAATCGCCTTGATGTCGCAAGCTTCCTTGTGGTGGCTCTTGGCTCCAACACACACACACACTTGTTCGATCCTTGTATGAAGAAGATCCAATTCCTCTTGATAGACTTGCTAGAGTCTCCAAGCTCCTGTTCAATCTAGGCTCTTCACACAATTCCTTCACCAATTCTCCAATTAATCTTGCTTAACCTTTTCCATGAGAATCCCATCAATATATAGGAGATGATGAGATGGTTACTTGGATAAGAATGATCCCACAATATCAGGGAAACCAGTACAAAGATAACCATTCGAATGCCAACCCATTCTCTAGAAGATTCCCTTCTAGAACCATCGAGACTTCATTTTTTTCCAAGCTTTAGAACAATTTTGCACCCTAGCTATGTAGCACAGTGTGAGAAGTTTGCACCCTAGATGAAGGTAGCCTATGAGAATGGGTCATTCTCGCACCCTAGGATATAAGAAACCTGCGAACTCTCTTCAAAAATATGTTTTCTGAGAAGAGATGAATGTCACTTTTCTCAGGAGAAAGTTATTATCAGGAGCCTAAGTACACCATCATCAATACATCATCAATATGACCAAAATCATGGGTAACAAAGGGGATCCTGCTGCATTTTATTGTTGATAGTGGAAGCCAGAACAACCTCATCTTAGAAGAGGTCATCAAATAGTTGGGATTGTCAACAACACCACACCCACATCCATACAAAATCTGGTTGCTTTGCCTAGGACGAGATCTTCATGTAAGCCAACAACGTCAATTTTCATACAACATCCATCCCTTCAAGGATGAGGTATTATGTGATATTTCCTCGCTAGATGTATGTGATGTTCTCTTGGGCCAGTCATATATGTGGAAGCTCCATGTTATTTGTGAGTCTCGACCCCGTAGTGTCATCCTTACTTTGGTGGGTCATATCTACAGGATACCACTAGTAGTTTCAACTACCATCCCACCTAAATAGTACCGCAAGGTAGTATCTCATACTACAAAATTCAGCTTCTTCACAATTTGTTCAATAGGTGAACATAAGGACACTACAACCACTATAGTCTCAGTCCAAGAACATTTTATCCAACAGAAGAAGGTGGAAAATATTGCAACAAAGCGTAAATATTCCTTATGCACATAGGAATATCATGTATCCAGACTAGTTAAAATTATCTAACCCTTCCAGCCATAGGATCGTGACAACCTTCAACAAGGTAAGCAACGCAACTTCTCCAGCAAGGCAAGCAACTCATCAAGATGCAGATTCAGTAAACATTTTTCCCTCTCCCCTATGAACTCAACACAATGGAGACAATTCCTTCCTAAGGAGGGAGGATTGATCCAGGTGGATATCGGTGGCCACCCATCTATTCCAACTAGCTCAAAACAATGTTATGGAAACTTACTATTTTTAGCAGTTTTTTCGGTTCCTAAACTTTCAGGGCCATTTTGAGGGCCTAAATGAAGTTTTTTCAGGATTGATCACCTTAATGATATCCAAATAATTTTATTGATCCCCCAAAATGAATATCCTTGATGATACCTTTCCAATGAGCTATTGTGCACCCCAATCAGAGATCGTATTGCAAAGTTACACCCTCGGGAAGTTGATACACCAAACTAGCCAAACCAGGGTCCACAAAAATGTTGTCTTTTCATCTTCTGGAGTTAGGGTTTTGGATTTTATTTACATTAAAAGATTTTTTTAGAGCCTCATTTTAATTATTCTTCTTGCAAATGTGAGTAGTTGTCACATCTCTTCTTAGAGATAAGCTACATCCATTCTAGTGAGTCTTTTGTTAGCCCTTGACCAAGTTCTGAGGAACACTTGGTTATGTTTGACTGTTTTTGGGACTTTGACAACCTGTCGAAGACGAAGCGCAAAGTGAAGCGGAGATTGTGGAAGCTAGACCCCCTTTTGGGTCCTTTTTGGGTTTTTGGGAATATGTAATGGGAAAGGGATGTCAGCTCGTGGGTTTACCCATGCTTAGGCCCACTTTGTAATGTATAAATAGATATCTAGGCGATGTAAGTAAAGGAGAAGATTAGCCAAGGGCTTAGTGATAGAATTGATCTATGTGATTGACTTGTAGAGCTAAGTGGAAGTGTTGTAAGTGCTGAGTGCACATATTGTAAGGAGGCTCTGTGCTATATCTACTCGAGGAAGGAGGATCTGGCGAGGTGCACGCAGATCTCCTGTCCTATGCAGAGTAGAATTTTGATAGCTCTATGCTATAACCAGATTGGCTGAAGCTAATAAAGAAGAAGAGTTGGTGGACGTAGCCCTGGGGTGGGGGTGAACCACGTAAATACTGTGTTTTTTTCCTTGTGGTTATTCTTAGATGTGATTGGATAGACTTTCTTATGCTTAGTGCTAGAGATGTATATGAATGTTAAATCCGATGTGTATGAATATGCTAAGTGCTTGGTCTACCAAATCTGATATGTCTTGTTGTTGCTAAGTGTTAAAATAACCTAGACCTAAGTGAAGGCTATAGTGCTCTGTTATGTCAGAGGAGTAGATCTAAGTGGAATATTGATGAATGATCTATGCTAAGTTCTTGCTAAGTGTTGTAATCTCAGACTTGTGTCCTAGTTTAGGTTGAAGACACCTGAGTCTTGCAACAACCCCTGCCTCTACCTCAGGTGAGACCTCATCTTCTTTGCTGGTGTTGCCGAAAGGGCCGGTAGTTAGGGTTTTGTTGGTGCATTGTTATAGCATTGAACCTTGGGTATGCCCTTGTGCCATCAAATGGTTCCGTTACTGGGACTGAAACTGTGATTGCTGGAAAATAAGGGAGAAGAAGCTTTGTGCAAAGATTCATCCTGGAACTGTGGAAGCTATGTGCATGGATCTGTGCCCTAGTGCAAAGTATTTTACTTGATCTGAAAAGAGAAGGCCAGATCTGAAGAAAAGAAGTGAGATTTGAATTATTTATTCTCTAAGAAAAGTAAAAGTGGAAGTTTCTTAAGAAAAGAGGTAAGATCTGTAAGCTCAGTGCTCTGATAAAGATAAGAATTGTTAAAAGTTTTTAGATCTAAAAGCTTTGTGCTCTGTAGAAGTAAGATAAGTGAAATTTTTTGTTTCTCAAGCATGGATATAAGTATGCTTGATAGACTCTGTCCTAGCTTGAAAACTAGGGTATTAATAGATGAAATAAAGTTTGACATGAATAGATCTGATAGATATATTATACCTATGCATAGAAATAATGTTTGGATTAACAAATGGATGCAAGATCCTAGAAAGAATTTTTCGCAAGCTAGCTATCAGGATCTTCGTGCACATTACAGAAGAAGTTGGGGATCATTTAAGAGAAAGAGAGGATTAACCTTATGTTACAGTTGCAGAAGAACGAGACATCTTGCTAAGGAATGCCCTGGTGGGAGATCTAGTACTTGTCTCTGTTGCAAAGCCTTGGACCATGAAGTATTGGATTTCCCTAGAATGATTGCTAAGATTGAAGGCATGAATCTAAATGAAGAAAACCCTAAGGCAGATCCAAAAATAGTAGAACCCCAGAGAGAATTAGAAAATATATTACTACAGATGAAAGACACCTTGAATGACCACTGACATGTTATATTATCAGAGGTCTTTAACGAAAAAGAATGCATCGATGTAAGAATAGGAGACTTCGACATTGACTGTGTTTTGGATGAGGAAACATAGGTGAATGTTATGACAGAGAGAACTTGGGAAGATATAGGAAGGCCTACTATGATCCCTTCACTAAGAAGAATAGGGTTATTCAGAGGGAAACTGGTAAACCTATGTGGAAGGCTCACTTAGATATCTATGAATGTCAATGGAACTTCGAAAGAGGAATATTTTGAGATTATCAAATTTATTGAGGGCATTGCCCCGTTTACTATGTTACTTGGACAACCTTGGATTGAAAGAGATCAATTCAGGAAGAAGGAAGAATAAAAGGTTTTAGAACTGCAGAGAAAAGAGTTAAAAGATTTCATGACCAGAAGGATCGCGTAGTTGATTGAGGAACATGAGAAAAAATCAAAGCTATTTGACACTAGAATCCCAGATGTCAAAGTTACAAAAGCATTAGGGTACTCATAGAATATTGGAGTATCTGTATTAGATATAGACGAAGTAGTACCCCTGAGTCTTGGGAGAGAACCTCAGTAGCGCGAAGTGACTATGCCCAAGGAAAATAAGAATCAGAACAGGAAAAGAACTACCGAGATGAAGCTCATGGGGAAGAAGGCTAGGAAGCTAAGTAAAAAGAGAGCTAAGATCAAGAGGCTACAGAGGGTTCCAGAGGGAACCTCTCATAAATAAACTTTGAAAAATTGGAGCTTCGTCGGGATGTCAGAACAATGACATGGGTCACTTCACCATGGCAAAGCACTATAGCTGTTGGAGGCCAATATATCTGTTCAACTGCCGCTCTAAATGGATTGAAAAAAGAATTGATGGCTCATCACTAGACTGTTAGACTGTGCCATAACAGAAAAAACAAGAGTTAATGAAGCCCTATATCTGTTACAACCGATCCGTTACATAGTTACTTACTTATTCCATCACGCCATGCACGGAAGACACTTTTTCTAATTGCGAATTTGAGTCCGCAGACTACATGAATTGTGAATAGTCATTACTCCACTCTTACTCTCTACACTATTACAGTACCTACGTTACTTTGAGAACCCAATATATTGATCCTAAGCGTATATTTCTGACGAATTTAGCGCAGCTGAAGAATCTGTAAGAGAAGTACTCGCTAGCCTCAGAGCCGAAAGAGTCATGTCGGAGAGAGGATTGTCTACAGGTTTACAGGAATCATCGATGAGAGGAGTGCAAGCCTCCTCGTCGACTGCTCAAGCAAGAACATCCCGATATGGCCAACGCGAATTTGGTTCCATCCATCCTACCTTCTTACATACCACCTTTGAGCGGGGCGATCAACAGAGATAGTGTGCCTAGAGACTTTGAGTACACTCTAGTCACTGCGTACCTACCAAAAGGGGTACACGCAGTCCGCGTAGATCACGACAAGATTGTAGCATTTAAGTTTAGTGACTTCAACTTGGGGGATCATAAAGTTTACAGCATGCTTTCCCCATACAAGTACCTAACCAGAACCAAGGGAAAGAATTCGAAGATTGTCCCTCAACAATGGACGATGAACCTCGCACAGTCCACTCTGCTCCACATTATGAAGATACCACACTTCGGTAGACACCATAAGGTGAATGCTTATGTGAATCTGCTACTGGCAAGTTACCATGGAGGATATTTATGGTTAAACCATTGCATAATAGTTGATCCAATGTTGATCAATCGGATCACTGGGCTTAGCATGCAGGGCCCTGATACCCATGATTACTATCCTAGAAAGACCACGTATCATGCTCTTTCTCAGAAGATCAAAGAATATTATGGTGATGTTGTGAAAGGTGTGCGAGGCTACAAGGTAGCTTCTATTGAAAGTGGCGCAATGCACCTCGCCTGTCAACTGATCGCAGGGAAGTTGGTACGCAAGAATCGAACCACGCAAGTATCTGGATTTTTAGTCGACCTCGCAGGAAAGTGCGCAGAGGGACTACATATGAACTGGGTGAAGTAACTGGTGAATCAACTAGAGATTGACTGCAAATAATCCCAGGATCAGGCACATGAATTCCATTTAAGCTGGCTCTTGAGACTTATAGATTTCGTTGCATGGGAGCTATCGAAAGGTGAAACCTTCCCAAACATCAACCCCTTTGAACCATTGTCTGTGAAGTTCAGTACACTGTGGTACTCGAATGATATGAACAAGAAGTGGCAATCCAATGTCATCTTCCATACCTACTACATCTAGTTGAAGCTCGCCACCTAGTCCAAGCTTTGCATGACCCTGAATACTTTACACAAGTTTTGACCTTTGATGAAGTTCAACACGAACCACCATTTCATATATATTATAGAACGCGCTGATGAGCAAAAGGAAAAACTTCAGTCTTACTATAATATGACAGAAGAAGACCTAGAAGAGATCACTAAGGAATGGTTGGCAGACCTCCTTATTTCAACAGACCCCACAGAAATGTCCGACATCGACAGCCCATAAGTTGCATAGGATACACCTGGGCCCAGTAAGACAAAGAAAACAAAGAAGACGAAGAAGGCTGAGGAATTCCAGGATATAGACAGCCTATCTGTGAGGATGGCTTCCATTACACTAGATCAAGGATTTGATGGCAAAGACTTAGAAGAAGTCAACCAAAGACCAGAAGATGAAGTAGAAATCATAAAGAAGAGGAAGGGTTCACCTTCAAAACCTTCCTCCCAGAAGAAATCAAAGCACCCGTAACTAAGATAAAGACCATGCTCACTCCAGATGACTTCAGTTTCCTCATTGCATCTATGAATGAAGCTATAGAAGAGATAATAGAAAAGTAGGAAGCTAAGCAAGAGACAATGTACAACAGAATTGAGATTGATCTCCAAGGAGTGCAACAGGCACTTCAGTCTAGCCGCACAGTCTCCACTACACCCCTGCCAGAAGGAACAACAGAAGAGGGAGATGAACCAATTCAACTCCACAATATTGCTGACACATTCGAAGTACACCTTCAGAAAGAACAAGAAGAAATAGCGCAGGCCACCTAGGCCTTAAAGAAAGCATAGGAGGAAATCATCGAACAACGTTGAGCTGCGCAACAACAGAAGTACACTCTCCAAGCGAAATTTAAAGAAGATAGAGAGAAGATCCAAAAAGAGAAAGAGTAGCCAATCACGAAGCATATCGGGATTGAAGAAGTAGTCAACATAGCATTTCTCTCTATGACCGGCTTAGAGCAAAAGGCAGAAGACCCCATAGAACACCAAGTGATGAAGATTGTTGAAGTTATTCATCAACTTCAACAAAGACTCGTGGAATTAGAGCTTTAGAACATACCAAGTACCCCACAAGAAGTGCATGACCAGTGAGAAATGACTACCCAGAGCACAGTATAAAGGATTAAAGGATTCACTGAGAACTGCAAAAAGTTAACTAGAAGAAGTGTGCAGATATATGAGAACCTATCCGAGAATCCAGAATTGCATAAATTGGAGTCGCAACTCTAGAAGGCGAAGCATGAAGCCAAAAATATACAGGTACAACTGAAGGCCCTATCACCCATAGAGAGAATGAAGAGCTCTCATGAGCAGCGCACCAACCAGAAGAAGATCCATACGATCCAAATCAAGGTAATGGAAGTACCTCAACAACTTCAAACTATGTAGGATAAGGCATGTTATCTATTTACAGAGATTGAGAGCCAAGGAACAAAGCTGGAGCAGGTCGTGAATTCAACACAACAATGCCTAGAAGGGATAGTGAATGACACACTCATCCAAGAGTTCACCGAGCAAGAGGTCTTTCCACAACAACAGGTCGAAGTAGCTCGAGCCAAGCTCAAGGCATTCAAAGCAGAATTGATCAGACCTAAGTGACTCGGGACGAGTCACAGGTGAGTGTTCGGGGCCTGTTGGCCCTTGACCAAGTTCTGAGGAACACTTGGTCATATTTGACCATTTTTGGGACTTCGACAGCCTGTCGAAGACGAAGTGCAAAGCGAAGCAAAGATTGTGGAAGCTAGACCCCCTTTTGGGTCCTTTTTGGGTTTTTGGGAATATGTAATGGGAAAGGGATGTCATCCCGTGGGTTTACCCACACTTAGGCCCAATTTTGTAATGTATAAATAGATATCTAGGCGATGTAAGTAAAGGAGAATATTAGCCAAGGGCTTAGTGCTAGAATTGATCTATGTGATTGAATTGCAGAGCTGAGTGCAAGTTTTGTAAGTGCTGAGTGCATAGATTGTAAGGAGGCTATGTGCTAGATCTACTCGAGGAAGGAGGATCTGGCGAGGTGCGCACATATCTCCTATCCTATGCAAGGTAGTATTTTGATAGCTCTGTGTTGTAACCAGATTGACTGAAGCTAATAAATAAGAAGAGTTGGTGGAGATAGCCCCAGGTTGGGGGTGAACCACATAAATATTGTATGTTATGCTTTGTCCTTATTCTTAGATTTTTTGTATTGCTAAGTGCTTAGATGTGATTAGGTAGACTTGATTATTCTTAGTGCTAGAGATGTATATGAATGCTAAATCCGATGTGTATGAATATGCTAAGTGCTTGGTCTACCAGATTTGATCTGTCTTGTTGTTGCTAAGTGCTAAAATAACCTAGACCTAAGTGAAGGTTGTGGTGCTCTGTTATGTTAGCGGAGTAGATCTAAGTGGAATATTGATGAATGATCTATGCTAAGTTCTTGCTAAGTGTTGTAATCTCAGACCTGTGTCCCAACTAAGGTTACAGACACCTGAGTCTTGCAACCACCCCTACCTCTACCTCGGCTAAGACCTCATCTTATTCGCAGGTGTTGCCGAAAGGGCCGGTAGTTAGGGTTTTGTTGGTGCGTTGTTATAGCGTTGAACCCCAGGTTTGCCCTTGTGCGAACATATTTCACTCTGTATTTCTACAGTTTTGTACATTTTCGCTCATTAATAGAAACTGTGTATTATTTTATATATGTGTTTATGGTTATATCTCTGATAAATCTATGTTATATTATTGGATATATGATATATCTCTGTACATTTCTTTATTATACCTCCACTCTCATTTTGTGCTGAAAATAATTCAAATCAATGTTATCAGAGAAGGCTTCTCTTTATCATTTTTTTTTTAAGTGCATGTTCCCGACGAGGTACAAATATAGCAAGTTGCATCTTGAGCTTGTATCTCTTGAGTAAAATCACTCTCACATGCCCAAGAAACCCTCCATGGTGGAAGAAAATAAAAATGATAGAGAAGACAATTTTATTAATATGTTGCTTGAGCAAGCTCTCACATGACAGAGGGATGAAATGATGGAGAATTTTTCCCACATCCTTCAATGTCTGTCGATAACAACCGATGTTTCTTCATAAAGAGGTCACTTTGGAGGAACCTCACCTTTCAAGTTACAAGTTAATTTTGATATTTCGTATTTGAAGGAAAAATAGATGTGGATGCCCTAAAAAAATGGTTAAATCTGCTAGAAGGTTATTTCTCTGTGCACAATTGCTCCAATAGGGAAAATATCACCTTCTTACTTATTAAGGCTCTCCCCCATGTCAAACATTGGTGGGAAACTTACTAGGAGAAAATATCCATAGAGGAGTTTGGAATATATGCAGTCGAGCCTGCTTGGTATTTTTTGTGGATGCAGTCAAAGAAAAATATTACCCTGTTTGTAATTATGATGACCAGTACATGAGATGGACCACGCTACATCAAGAAAGGGGCTAAGAAGTGTCGAAGTTCACCAATACCTTCATACCTTGCACACCAAGTTGGGTATCAAATATTTTGAGTGGAATTGGGTTCTGAAATACCGTGGGGCTCTACACAGATACATCCAAATTGAAATGGAGTTTCTGGACATCTCATCGTTGGGAGATGCCTATCGATATGCTTTCAAAATCGAGCATAAATTTAGGCACCATAACAAATGGGAGTTTAGGTTTTCAAATTCGCAACAACCAAAGTATGATAAATACAGTCCTAACAAATAGCCTCCAAGAAAATAAGGTTCACAGAAAGATGAAGAATGACACTAGAAATTGGCATGATTTCCAAAAAAGCTCTTTCCACAACACCGATGAATGTCACTCAAAACAATCATTTGTGGTTGAGATCAAAGACAAGGAGTTGCACCCTAATTCAGAATATAATTCAGAAAATACTGGTAGAAGATAGATCATCAACATAGACCCCACTGCTATTTTCATGACCACAACAATTCAACTAGAAGAACTAGTAGATCCTAAAGACGATGAGTGCCTTTTTCAATCACAGATGTGGGTGAAGGGGATCTCGCTGCATTTTATTGTTGATAGAGGAAGAAAAAAAACCTAATCTCAGTAGAGGTCATCAAATAGTTGGGATTGTTGACAACACCACACCCGTAGCCATACAACATCGGGTGGCTTCACCAAGGATGAGATCTTTGTGTCAGCCAACAGTGTCAATTTTAATGCGTCATCCAACCTTTCAAGGATGAGGTATTATGTGATGTTTCCCCATTGGATATCTATGATTTTCTCTTGGGCCAGTCATATATGTGGCAACACCATGCTATTTATGAGTCTCGACCCCGTAGTGTCATTGTTACTCTGGGGGGTCATCTCTATAGGTTACCAGAGGTAGTTTTGACTACTGTCCCACCTAAATAGTGTCACAAGGTAGTATCTCATACTACAAAATTAAAGTTCTTCATAGTCTATTCAAAAGGTGAACAGAAGGACACTACAACCACTGTAGCCTTAGTCCAAGCAAATTATATCCAAAAGAAGCAGGTCAAAAATATTGCAGCAAAGCATAAAGATTCCATCTTCACAAAGGCATCTCATGTATCCAGACTGGCTAAAAAGGTTCAACCCTTCCATTCATAGGTTCGTGACAACCTGCAAGAAGCTAACCAGCGCAACTTCTCCAACAAGGCAAGTAGCTCATCAAGATGCAGATTCAGTAAATGCTTTTTTCTTTCCCCCAGAAAATAAGCACAATGGAGACCATTTATTCTTGAGGGAGGACTGATCCAGGTGGATATCAGTGGCCAACCACCTATTCCAACTGGCTCAAATTAATAGTCTTCTGGAAAGTTACTAAGTTTAGCAGTTTTTTAGGTCCTAAACTTCCGGGCCATTTTGAGGTTCTAATTGATTTTTTTTGGGGATTGATCACCTCAATGATAGCCAATGTCTTTGATTAAGCACCCAAAACGAATATCCTTGATGATACCTTTCCAATGATCTATCATGTGCCCAAAATGAAGATCGTATTCCAAAGTTACGCCCCCGGGAAGTTGATACACCAAACTACCCAAAACGGGGTCCACAAAACTGTTGGATTTTCATCTTCTAGGGTTAGGGTTTTAGATTTTCTTTATGTTAAAAAATTCCTTTGGAGTCTCATTGCAATTAGTCTTCTTGCGAATGTGAGTAGGCATCATATGTCTTCTCAGCAATAAGCAACCACCATTCTAGCGAGTCTTTCACTATGTATTTCTACAGTTTTGTACATTTTCACTCATTAATAGAAACTATGTATTATTGTATCTTTGTGTTTATGGTTATATATATGATAAATATATGTTATATTATTGGATATATGATATATCTCTATACATTTCTTTATTATATCCTTGCTCTCATTTCTTTCCGAAAATAATTCAGATCAGTGGTATTAGAGCAGGTTGCTCTTGATCGATTGCTTTTCAGTGCATTTCCCCAACGAGGTCCGAATATAGCAAGTTGGGTCTCGAGCTTGTATATTTTGAGGAAAATCACTCTCACACACCCAAGAAACCCTCCATGGAAGAAGAAAATAAAAATGATAGAGAATACGATTCTATTAATTTGTTGCTTGAGCAAGCTCTCACACGACAGAGGGACGAAATAATGGAGAATTTTTCCCACATCCTTCAATGCCTGTCGATAACAACCGGGGTGTCTTCATCAAGAGACCACTTTGGAGGCACCTCTCCTTTCAAGGTACAAGTTAATTTTGATATTCCCGTATTTGAAGGACATATAGATGTGGATGCCCTAGAAAAATGGTTAAATATACTAGAAGTTTATTTCTCTATGCACAATTTCTCCAATAGAGAAAAGATCACCTTCGCACTTCTTAAGGTTCTCCCCCATGTCAAACATTGGTGGGAAACTTGCTGGGAGAAAATTTACATAGAGGAGTCTGGAATATATAGGGCTGAGTTCACTTGTGATTTTTCTATGGATGCAATTGAGGGACAATATTACCCTATTGGTAGTTATGACGACCAGTACATGAGATGGACCATGCTATGTCAAAAGAGTGTCCAAGTAGTTTCAGAGTTCACCAATACGTCCTTCAATACCTTGCGCACCAAGTTGGGTATCAAATATTCTAAGTGGAATTTGGTTCTAAAATACTGTGGGGCTCTGCACAGGTACATCCAAACTGAAATGGATTTTCTAGACATCTGATCGTTGGGGTCTACCTATTGATATGTTGTCAAAATCGAGCATAAATTTAGGAACCATAGAAAATGGTAGTTTGGGTCTACAAATCCACAACAACCAAAGTATGATAAATAGGGCACTATAAATGGGGGGTCATATCTACAGGATACCAGAGGTAGTTTCGACTATTGTCCCACCTAAATGGTGCCAAAACATAGTATATCATACTACAAAATTCATCTTCTTCACAATCTATTCAAAATATGAACAAAAGGACACTACAACCACTTCAGTCTTGGTCCAAGCACCTTCTATCGAATAGAAGCAGGTCAACAAGATTGGAGAAAAGCGTAAATATTCCTTGTGCACACACAAACCTCATGTATCTAGACTAGTTAAAAAGGTCCAAACCCTCCAACCATAGGTTCGCGACCACCTTCAACAAGCTAAGCAGTGCAACTTCTCCATCAAGGCAAGCAACTCATCAAGATGCAGATTCAGTAGACGCTTTTCCCTCTCCCCTGGGCACTCAACGCAATGGAGACCATTTATTCCTAAGGAGGGAGGATTGATCCAAGTGGATATCGATGGCCACCCACCTATTCTAAGTGGCTCAAAATATTCTTCTGAGAACTTACTATTTTTAGCAATTTTTCTGTTCCTAAATTTCTGAGGCCATTTTGAGGGCCTAAATGAAGTTTTTTCAGGATCAATCACCTCAATGATAGTTTGAGTGTTCGATTGATGCCCCAAAATGAATCTCCTTGATGATACCTTACAAATGTTTTATCATGGGTGCCAAACAGATATTGTATGCCAAAGTTACACCCCCGGGAAGTTGATACACTAAACCACCCAAAATGGGGTCCACAAAATTTTTGGATATTCATCTTCCGGGGTTAGGGTTTTGGATTTTTCTTAATGTTAAAAAACACCTTTAGAGCCTCATTGTAATTCATCTTCTTGTGAATGTGAGTAGTCATCACATATCTTCTCAGAGATAATCTGCCACCTTTCTATCGAGTCTTTCACTCTGTATTTCTACAGTTTTGTACATTTTTTCTCATTAATAGAAACTGTATATTACCGTATCTCTATGTTTATGGTTATATCTCTAATAAATATATGTTATATTATTGGATATGTGATATATCTATGTACATTTATTTATTATATCTCCACTCTCATTTCGTGTTGAAAATAAGTTGGATCAGTGGTATTAGACCAGGATGATCTTAATCATTTTGTTTTTTAGTGCATGTCCCCAACGAGGTCTGAATATAGCAAGTTGGGTATCGAGATTGTCTCTTTTGAGGACAATCATTCTCACACACCCAAGAAACACTCCATGGTGGAAGAAAATAAAAATGACAGAGAAGACGATTATATTAATATGTTTCTTAAGCAAGCTCTCACGCGACAAGGGGACGAAATGATGGAGAATTTTTCCCACATCCTTCAATTCCTGTGGATAAAAACTAGTGTGTCTTCATCAAGAGACCACTTTGGAGGAACCTCACCTTTCAAGGTACAAGTTGTTTTTGATATTTCAGTATTTGAAGGACAGATAGAAGCGAATGCCCTAGAAAAATGGTTAAATCTGCTAGAAGGTTATTTATTTGTGCACAATTTCTCTGACACGAAAAAGATCACCTTCGCATTTCTTAAAAATATCCCCCATGTAAAAAATTGATGGGAAAATTACCGTGGGCAAGGATCCACATATGAGTCTGGAATATATGAGGTTGAGCCCACTTGGGTTTTTTTTTGTGGATGTGGTCAAGGAACAATATTACCCTGTTGGTAATTATGACGACCAGTAAATGAGATGCACCACACTACATCAAGAGAGGGGCCAAGCAGTGTCTGAGTTCACCAATACCTTCCATAACTTGTGAACCAAGTTAGGTATCAAATATTCTATGTGGCATTTGGTTCTGAAATATTGTGGGGCTCTACATAGATACATCCAAATTGAATTGGAGTTTTTGGACATCTCATCATTGGGAGATACCTATCGACATGCTGTCAAAATCAAGCATAAATTTAGGCACAAAAAAAAATGGTAGTTCGGGTTTGAAAATACAAAACAACCAAAGTATGATAAAGAGGGCCCTAACAAATAGCCTCCCGAAAACCATTATAAGCCACAAGAAAACAAGGGTCACATAAAGACAAAGAAGGACATTGGAAATTTGTGTGTTTTCCACAAAATCCCCTCACACAACACCGACGAATGTCACTCAAAATAGTCATTGGTGGCCGAGATCAAAGACAAGGAGATGAACCCTGATTCAGAATATAATTCAGAAAGTACTGGTAGAAGATAGATCATCGACGTAATCCCCCACTCCTATTTTCGCGACCACAACAATTCAACCAGAAGAACTAACATATCTTGAGGAGGGGGAGTGCCTTTTTCATTCACAAATGTGGCTGAATGGAACCCCACTGCATTTATTGTTGATAGCGAAATCTAGAAGAAACTCATTTCAATAGAGGTCGTCAAATAGTTAGTATTTTCGACAACACCAAAACCAAAACCATACAATATCGGGTGCCTTCACTATGGACATGATCTTCGTGTCATCCAGTAATGTCGATTTTCATATGACATCCAACCCTTCAAGGATGAGGTATTATGTGATGTTTTCCCACTGGATATCTGTGATGTTCTCTTGGGCCAGTCATATATGTAGAAGTGCCATGCTATTTATGAGTCTCAACCCCATAGTGTCATCATTACTATGGGGGGTTATCTCTACACGATACTAGAGGTATTTTCAACTACTGTCCCACCTAAACAGTTCCTCAAGGTAGTATCTCATACTACAAAATTCATCTTCTTCACAATCTGTTCAAAAGGTGAAATGAAGGACACTGCAACCACTGCAGCCTCGGTCCAAGCACCTTATATCCAAAAGACGCAGGTTGAAAAGATTGTAGAAAAGCGTAAATATTCTTTCTACACAAAGGCATCTCATGTAGCCAGAGTGGTTAAAAATCTTCAACAAGCTAAGTAGTGCAACTTCTTGAGCAAGGAAAGCAATTCATCATGATGCAGATTCAACAAATGCTTTTCCCTCTCCCCCAGGCACTCAACACAATGGATACCATTTCTTCCTAAGGAGGTAGTATTGATCCAGGTGGATATCGGTGGCCACCCACCTATTCCAACTGGCTTAAAATAGTCTTCTGGAAACTTACTATTTTTAGCAGTTTTTCAGTTCCTAAACTTTCGGGGCCATTTTGAGGGACTAAATGAACGTTTTTTGAGATTGATCACCTCAATGATGTTTGAAGGATTTGATTGAGACCCCAAATGAATATCCTCGATGATTCCTTTCCAACGAGCTATCATGTACCCCAAATGGAGATCATACGCCAAAGTTACTTCCTCGGGAAATTGATACACCAAACTACCCAAAACGAGGTCCACAAAGTTGTTGGATTTTCATCTTCTGGGGTTATGGTTTTGTATTTTATGTATGTTAAAAAATTCCTTTATATCCTCATTGTAATTATTCTTCTTGCGAATCTGAGTATCCATCACATCTATTCTCAAAGATAAGCTTCCACCATTCTAGTGAGTCTTTCACTCTATATTTCTACAGTTTTGTACATTTTCGCTCGTTAATAGAAACTGTGTATTACTGTATCTTTGTTTTTATCATTATATATCTGATAAATCTATGGTATATGATTGGATATATGATATATCTCTGTACATTTCTTTATTATATCTCCACTCTCATTTTGTGCCGAAAATAATTTAGATAAGTAGTATCAAAGGAGGTTGCCCTTGATTGTTATTTTTTTTTCAGTACATGTCCCCGACGAGGTCCAAATATTGCAAGTTGGGTCTCGATATTGTCTCTAATGAGGAAAATATCTCTCAAAATCCCAAGAAACCCTCCATGGTGGAAGAAAATAAAAATGATAGAGAAAAGGATTATATTAGTCTATTGCTTGAGCAAGCTCTCACACGACAGAGGGACAAAATGATGGAGAATTTTTCCCACATACTTCAACGCCTGCTAATAAAAACAGGCACGTCTTCATCAAACAGTCACTTAGGAGGAACCTCGCCTTTCAAGGTACAATTTAATTTTGATATTCACATATTTGAAGGACAAACAGATGTGGATGCCCTAAAAACTGGTTAAATATGCTAGAAGGATATTTCTCTATGCACAATTTCTCCGACAGGGAAAATATCACCTTTTCACTTCTTAAGTCTCTCCCCCATGTCAAACATTGGTGGGAAACTTACTAGAAGAAAATTTCCATAGAGGAGCATGGAATATATGGGGCCAAGCCCACTTGGGGTTTTTTTGTGGATGCGATCAAGGAACAATATTACCATGTTGGTAATTACGACGACCAGTACATGAGATGGACCATGCTATGTCAAAAGAGGGGACAAGTAGTGCCCGAGTTTACCAATACCGTCCATACCTTTCACACCAAGCTAGGTATCAAATATTCTGAGCATAATTTGGTTATGAAATACCGTGGGGCTCTACACAGATACATCCAAACTGAAATGGAGTTTATGTACATCTCATCACTGGGAGATGCCTATCGATATGCTGTCAAAACATAAAAAAAAATTAGGCACCAAAACAAACGGGAGTTTGGGTATGCAAATATGAAACAACCAATGTATGATAAATACAAACCTAACAAACAACCTCCCGAAAACCATTCTAAGCCACAGGAAAAGAGGGGTCACGAAAAGACGAAGGACACTAGAAAGTGGTGCGATTTCCACAAAATACCTTGGAACAACACTGATGAATGTCACTCAAAATAGTCATTGGTGGTTGAGATCAAAGATAAGGAGCCGAGCACTGATTCAGAATCTAAATAAGAAAATACTGCTAGGAGATAGGTCATCGACACAGACCCCACTTCTATTGTCGCGACTGCAGCAATTCAACCAGAAGAACCAACAGATCTTGAAGAGGGAGAGTGCCTTTTTCATTCACAGATGTGGGTGAAGGGTACCCCTCTACATTTATTGTTGATAGAGAAGCTAGAAGAACCTCATCTCAATAGAGGTCATCAAACAGTTTGTATTGTTGACAACATCACACCCTCAACCATACAACATCAGGTGGCTTCGCCAGGGACAAGATCTTTGTGTCAGACAACAGTGTCGATTTTCATACAGAATTTGGCCCTTCAAGGATGAGTTATTATGTGATCTTGCCTTGCTGGATGTCTGTGATGTTCTCTTGGGCCAATCATTTATGTGGAAGTGCAATGATATCTATGAGTCTCGACCCTGTAGTGTCATCATTACTGCATAGGGTCATCTCTATAGGATACTAGAGGTAGTTTCGACTACTGTCACATCTAAACAGTGCTGTAAAGTAGTATCTCATACTACAAAATTCAGCTTCTTCACAATCTGTTCAAAAGGTGAACAAAAGGACACTGCAACCACTGGAGCCTCAGTCCAGGCACCTTCTATATAACATAAGAAGGTTGAAAATATTACAACAAAGAGTAAATATTCCTTTTTCACACAGGCATATCATGTAGCCATACTAGTTAAAAAGGTCCAAACCTTCGAGCCACAGGTTCATGGAAACCTTCAACAAGCTAAGCAACACAACTTCTCTAGCAAGGTAAGCAGCTCATCAAGATGCAGATTCCGTAAAAGATTTTGTCTCTCCCCTGGGAACTCAACACAATGGAGACCATCACTTCCTAAGGAGGAATGAATTAGCTAGGTGGATATTGGTGGCCACCCACCTATTCCAAATGGCTCAAAATAGTCTCCTAGCAATTTACTATTTTTAGCAGTTTTTTGGTTCCTAAACTTTTGGGGCCATTTTGAGGGACTAAATGAAGTTTTTTTTGGAATCGATCACCTTAATGATTAATAAAGGCTTTTATTGATCCCCAAAAATGAATATCCTCGACGATACCTTTATAATAAGATATTGTTCACCCCAAACAAAGATCGTATGCCAAAGTTATGCCCTCGAGAAGTTGTTACACCAAACTACCCAAAACCGGGTCCACAAAACTATTGGCTTTTCATCTTCCAGGGTTAGGGTTTTTTATTTTATTTATTTTAAAAAAGTACCTTAGATCCTCATTGTAATTCTTCTTCTTGCGAATGTGAGTAGCTGTCACATCTCTTCTCAGAGATAAGCTGCCACCATTCTAGCGAGTCTTTCACTCTGTATTTCTACAGTTTTGTACATTTTCGCTCATTAATAGAAATTGTGTATTACTGTATCTCTGGGTTTATGGTTATATATCTAATAAATATATGTTATATTATTGGATATTTTATATATCTATGTACATTTCTTATTATATCTCCGCTCTCATTTCATGCTGAAAATAATTCGGATAAGTGGTATCATAGCAATCTGCTCTTGATCATTTTTTTTCAGTGCATGTCGCAGACAAGGTCTAAATATAGAAAGTTGGGTATTGAGCTTGTATCACTTAAGGAAAATCACTCTCACATTCCCAAGAAACCCTCCATGGTGGAATTAAATAAAAATGACAAAGCAATCGATTGTATTAATATGTTGCTTGAGCAAGCTCTCACACAACAGAGGGACAAAATGATGGAGAATTTTTCCTACATCCTTCAATTCCTATCGATAACAATCATAGTGTCTTCATAAAGTGGTCAGTTTGGAGGCACCTCACATTTCAAGGTAGAATTTAATTTTTATATTCCCATATTTGAAGGACAGATAGATGCAGATGCTCTAGAAAAATGGTGAAATCTGCTAGAAGGTTATTTCTTTGTGCACAATTTCTCCGATAGAGAAAAGATCAACTTCTCACTTCTTAAGGCTCTCCCCCATGTCAAAAATTGGTGGGAAACTTACTGGGAGAAAATTTCCACAAAGGAGTTTGGAATATATGGGGCTGAGCCCACTTGGGAGAATTTTGTGGATGTGGTCAAGGAACATTAATACCCTGTTGGTAATTATGACGACCAATACATGAGATGGACCATGCTATGTCAAGAGAGGGGCCAAGAAGTGTCGGAGTTCACCAATACCTTCCATACCTTGCGCATCAAGCTGGGTATAAAATATTTTGAATGAAATTTGGTTATGAAATATAGTGGGGATCTACATAGATACATCTAAACTGAAAAGAAGTTTCTTGACATTTCATCACTTGAAGTTTCCTATCAATATGCTGTCAAAATTGAGCATAAATTTAGGCACCAGAACAAATGGGAGTTCAGATCTGCAAATCCACAAGAACCAAAGTATGATAAATACGTACCTAACAAACAGCCTCTCTAAAACCATTCTAATCCATAGGAAAAGAAGGGTCACAGAAAGACGAAGAAGGACACTGTAAAGTGGTGTGATTTCCACAAAATCCCTTGGCACAACACCGATGAATGATGCTCAAAACATTCATTGGTGGTCAAGATAAAATACAAGGAGTGTAACCCTGATTCAGAATTTGATTCACAAAATACTAGTAGAAGGTAGATCATCGACATAGACCCCACTGCTATTGTCATGACCGCAACAATTCAACCAGAAGAACCAACAAATCCTAAAGAGGCGGAGCGCATTTTTCATTCACAGATGTTGGTGAAGGGCACACAACTACATTTTATTGTTGATAGCGGAATCCATAAGAACCTCATCTCAATAAAGGTCATCAAAAAGTTGGGACTGTCAAAAACACCACACCCACAACCATACAACATTGAGTGGCTTTGCTGGGGATGAGATCTTTGTGTTGGCCAGCAGTGTCGATTTTCATATGACATCCAACCCTTCAAGGATGAGGTATTATGTGTTGTTTCCCTAATGGATGTCAATGATGTTCTCTTGGGCCAGTCATATATGTGGAAGCACCATGCTATTTCTAAGTCTTGACCCCGCAGTGTCATCGTTACTCTGGGGGGTCATCTCTACAGAATACCAAAGTTCGTTTCGACTACTGTCCCACCTAAAAAGTGACACAAGGTAGTATCTCATACTACAAAATTCATCTTCTTCACAATTTGTTCAAAAGGAGAGCACAAGGAAACTACAACCACTGCAGCCTTGGTCAAAGCACCTTCTATCCAATATAAGTAGGTCGACAAGATTGCAACCAAATGTAAATATTCCTTCTACACACAAGAATCTCATGTATCCGGACTAGTTAAAAATTTCCAACCCTTCCAGCCACAGGTTTGTGACAACCTTCAACAAGCTAAGCAACGAAACTTCTCCAACATGGCAAGCATCTCATCAAGATGCAGATTTCGTAAACCCTTTTCCCTCTCCCCCAGTAAATCAACAAAATGGAGACCATTGCTTCCTAAGGAGGGAGGATTTATCCAGGTGGATATCAATGGCCACCCACCTATTCCAACTGGCTCAAAACAATCTTCTGGCAACTTACTATTTTTAGTAGTTTTTCATTTCCTAAACTTTTGGGGCCATTTTAAGGGCCTAAATGAAGCTTCTTCGGGATCAATCACCTCAATGAAAGTCAAAGGCTTTGATTGAGCCCCAAAAATGATTCTCCTCGACTATAAATTTCCAACAAGCTATCGACACCCCAAATGGAGATCGTATTCCAAAGTTACACCCCCAAGAAGTTGATACACCAAAATACCCAAAATGAGGTCCACAAAACTGTTGGCTTTTCATCTTATAGGGTTATGGTTTTGGATTTTATTTATGTTAAAAAAGGCTTTTAGAGCCTCATTTTAATTCTTCTTCTTGCGAATGTGAGTATCCGTCACATCTCTTCTCAGACATAAGTTGCCACCATTCTAGCAAGTCTTTCACTCTATATTTCTACAGTTCTATACATTTTCGCTCATTAATAGAAACAGTGTATTATTGTATCTCTGTGTTTATGGTCATATCTCTGATAGATCTATGTTATATTATTGGATATATGATATATCTCTGTACATTTCTTTATTATATATTCGCTCTCATTTCATGCTGAAATAATTTTGATCCATTGATTTCAAAGGAGATCAATATGCTCAATATTGGAGATAATGTTATGAAGTTAACACTGATGTCAAAGAGGGTATGTGATGTTGGTATTGGAATTTATGAAAATAGGTCAATCTTAGAGTCATCATCATCAAGATTGTGCATATGATATTGTCAAATGCATGCATTGTCTAAACAATGATTACTTATGGATACTAAATTTGTCCTATCTAAATGCAAAGGGGAAAGATCTAAATATGGAAAAGGGTATGTAATGAGAGTATCTATTAGACATCTTGATCTTTGACTTGAATAACTTTGAATTACAGTTCCTTTGACTTGGACTTGAACAACTTTGAATTTCATTGCCTTCAACTTTGATTTGGATAACTTTGACTTGCATTTCCTTTGAATTAGACTTGGCTGAATTCAACTGGAATTTCCTTTGACTTCGACTTGCATTTCCTTCGACTTTGAATTTCATTTCCTTAGAATTTGAATTACATTTATTGACTCTTGGTGGACTCGACTTTATTAGACTTACTTTGCCTCAATCTGACTTTCATTTTGAATGAATCATTTTTTCCATTTCGACTTCCAGGTGGTCAAATTTATTTATTTTTTTGACTCAGCTTTGGTCAACTTATTTTTCCTCGAACCGACTTGTAGTTTGTCTGACTCATTTTTCCATTTCGACATTCGTGTGGTTGACTCTATTTTATTTTCTGACTCAACTTGTGTCTTGAGTGGTCGAGAATTTCCCATCATATAAACAACCAGAATTATAATTATTTTAAATAGATAATTACATGTTGGTGAGATGGATAGGTTATAATCCTCTTGTTTATGGATGAGACATATTGATATTCAAATGATCCAAAAAATACAATATGCCCAGAGTAACTGTATAGGAACAATTAGTGGATGGTTGAGGTCGATAGAAAATGAAATCTTAAATTCTATGGATCGACAATGGACAACAAAAATTGATCATAGATCATTGGATGATATGGAAGTGTGAGACCAAAATAATAAGAGTCAATCCATAACTGAGATCGACTCATAAAAACTAAAAATTCAATTAAGATAATTAACACCTCGGGATCAAGGTTTGTTCAAAGAACTATTACAACAACAGTAGAACTGTTTTTAGCACCTAGATATACCATTAATGTTGAAACAACTTACAAGGGATGTGAAGTATTTTGAATCAAAGACAAAAAATTTAATGACAAAATGGTATCTTACTATTAAATTAAACTAAGAGGTGCATTGGTTCATACAAAGAGACACAATGTTTCAAATTCATACATATTGGCATATTATATAAACAAAAATGTATAATGGAAGGAAAGTGTCTCTGTGGTCTAATTTTGAACATAAAAAATAGAAGCATAGTCCAAGGAAGTATATGAATCCTGAAACATACACATGAAGTAAAAGGTGGAATGGAGGAGCAAGGGAGGATTGGAGTCCTCTACAGGTTGGAGACTAAAATGGGGAGTTGTAACTTCCTCAAGTTGGTGCTTGAAAACAAGGGAGTCGGTGCTTGAAAACAAGGGAGTTGGTGCTTCCTCAAGTTGGTGCTTGAAAACAAGGATTTGGTGCTTCCTAGAGTTGGTTCTCTAAATAGGGGATTGGTGTCTCCTTGAGTTGGTGCTCAAAAGAAGAGATATTGGTGTCTCCTACACATTATAACTTTTTCTTTTGTTATTTTTATATTTAATTTATGTTTTCAGTACATTGTTGTTGATCAATTGTTGTGATTAATAAGTTTAATAATTAATTATTAGTAAAAATATTAAAAAAGAAGCAATATTGATTCACCCCCCTCATTATTGGCCAATATTTCAATAGTTAACACATTAGTGATGTCATGGTTATGGGTTATGGGTTAATGGGTTATGGTTTAAGGAGTAATTATGGGTCAAGGATGGGGGTAGTTAATGGTTTAGGGGTTTATAAGGGGTCAAGGGTTAAGGGATTAGGGGTTAACAAGTTATTGGCCATACAATGGTTAGGGGAAATTAGGAGTTAGTATTCTATATGGATCAATTAGCTTAGGTGAGTGCAAGAAACAAAGACAACAAATAAATGATGAATCTTGTGCAATTTATCAAGATGTTTATGACTATGTTGAAAAATATAGGAAATATGTTATTTTTCTTGACATGTAAAAAGAGATACACTTTGTGAGATATATATTCACAACCATAAAAAACAACCTACTCTTATTTCGCCTTCATCATTATGTCATATTATTCCTTTATTTCACTTGTTTACCATGGATTTTAAGTCTATGACAACTTTCCCACAATTTGGAGACCATAGTTCATAAGGGATTGAGATCAAATTATATAACGCTATGATCCCTAACCCTTCATCCAAACCTAACACATAACCCTTTAATCCCTATCCCCTAACCCCTCAGACCCCATCCCCCTTATCCTTAACATCTTAACCCCATTCTCCCTAATCCATTAAACCCCTAACCCCTAATCCATTAATGCTTAACCCCTAAACCCTTCAACCCTAAACCCTTCACTAACAACCCCTTACCCCCTAATCCCCTAAAATATTAACCCCTAACCTCTCCTAACCCCTTAATCCCTAACCCTAAACCCCTAACCCTTACTCCTTAAAACACCATTAACCTCTAAAACCCCTAGCTGGGACCTAAACCCCCTAAACCTACCTTAAACCCTAACCCATTAACCCCTAAATCCTTAACCATTGAGCCCTAATCTAGCCTTATTAAGCTTTAAACCACTAAAAACTTAACCCCTAACCCCTTACACACTATACCCCTAAACCTTAAACCCCTTAACCACTAAACCCTAATTAAAATATACATCTTATGTCTACTTCTTATATTCTTAACTTACTCTAAATTTGTTGTGTATGTAGAATATATCCATAAAGAAAAAGGAATTCATTATTTTTCTTCTACATTTAACATATAATTTTTTACAAAAACAATCTACAATATAAAGACATATAATTGATAACTTACAGAGGGACGATATTCATGCTCGTCTTCAAGGTGTCCATACTCTATACAATGTTTTTTATTTGTTTTTATTAAAAGTATCCTTCTATTATAGCCCTTGTACATTTTACAAGGGAAAAAACATTTTAGATCACCCAAATCCTCCAATGTAGATCTCACATCTCCTTGTCCTTCTGGAGGATTTTTATGTGACATTTTTCCTTACCAAAGGTTCAGTGACGATTATCTTCAAAAATCAAGTAGTTTAACTATTTGTAATGCAATTAACATAATACAAATATTTTCTATTCTAACCAAAAAATATCCCCTAGATATAACCTTTGAAAACTACCACTCGTATAGAAACCATGTCGAACATCTCTAATATTTCAATTTTTTTTAATTATATATCCCTTTTTCATTGGAATTCTGACGGATGATGACCAGAGAGACATTGCTTATCGGTAAAACAAATTGACATGGTCAAACTTTTTTGTGGGGACATTTGACATGGTCGACCGGAATATATTCGACGATGTCTCAGAGTGTCAGATATCCAATGAAAGGGAAGCAGGCATTGATTCTCCGATGAGTATGTCCCATTTTTCGGATAGTCGACAAACATCAGAGTATTTAAAAAAAAAATACAAAAAATGCAAATAAAATCTGACAGTGCAACCGATTTTATCAGTACTATCGGAGTACAGCGTCAATTTTTCCACCCATATGTAGTAGTGATCTCTAATTGGCTAAGTTTCTAACCATTTTTCTCATATTAAGTTTCTAATTTCAATCAGAGACCTATCGACATGTTTTTTTTTCCCTTTTCTTCAAAACCTAGTTAATTGACTATGTTATTTTTATTTCACACTTTATTATAAGCCCTAGGTCCCTAGTATTGGGAACTAAGAACTGATACCATTATGTAACAAGACTCCTTTCAAAAGAGAGTGTTACCTACTATGTTATGAATACAATTTGTTTTCTTTAAATTCAAGTAGTCAACTATGTCACAATATAAGAAATCTTGAACAATAGGTATAACATTATGACTAGTGAATCCATCATAAATAAATAGTAGAGTAATCATAAATAATAACCAAATAATACATCAAGCAAGTAAAATTGTAGCAATAGAAAAATAATAGGCACCTACAATTCTTTACCTTGTTGAAGACTAGACACTAATCCAAACTAGTACTCCACAAGGGGGTTGTCAACTAGGGGGAAATCACATCCAAGGGGTGTCTTTGTACCCAAAAAATGAAGCCACCCATGATCCTCCCTTAGCATCAATGAGGGTGTAGAATAAATCACCAACTTCTTATCAAGCTTACTCACTCAAACTCATGGATCAATCAAGGATCACATAACCACTCTATCCAACAGGATTATAAATCCAACTAAACAACCATAATGTGGTGGAGAGGCTCTTGAAATTATAACTCCCTCATACCCCATGGGGTTCTAATGTGTAGGGATATTAAAACCACTCAAATCCACCAGTTCTTACACTTAGTGAGGAAACTAGCATACTCGGTAGTGGAATCA
>JASDQU010684975.1:14465-49848 GCA_032191745.1 Picea mariana | reverse complement strand
TATGATTATGTGTTCTTTCTTTTGCTCATTAGCAAGTTTGACTATTTTGAATAATGTGTTCAATACTTCATCAAATAATATCTTGGTTGGTTTCTCATTTTCATGAAATCATTTGGTGATATTAATTAATTAAATTCTTTTTTCATTTTGCATCTCATTTCAAAATAATAATAATCAAATAATTATCTATTATTTGTTTGATTTTGTAAAAAAATAAAATTAATATTTTTTTCTCCATTAACTTGAATCTTCTAGATCATATTTGAAAAACATTTATAAATAATGTTTGTTTATAATTATATTTAGTTTAAATTCATTTTTTATTTTTCTAGATTTTGTTTTATTCACAATTTTTAGGTTATTAATTTAGGTTTCTTTTTGTTTCACAGGTTTCTATTATCAAATAGTTGATATGTATCTGATCATGGCTTGATTTTATTATCCAAATACGTTCAATATGATTGTTCCAAAAATAATTTTGGGTTGCTACAAATAATCTTATGAGCAACAACAGATAAAATTTGGAAAAGCATCAAGATCAGACAGACGATTTTGCAGAAGTGATTACAGCCAAACCGTGAGGAATATGAAGAAACGGTTGAAAACCCAGAACCAGAATGGACCCATTTACCTTTCGCGTAGAGATTTTCCCCCCAAAAATGCATGATTTAAGATATATTTGGGTCTCTTTTAGAGGCAAATTTCAGGTGGCGAAAATTAATAGTGATGCCCAGACTGTTCACTCATTTTATAAATATATAAGAAAGATCAGAGCCAGGGGGATAGAAAGAATTGGAGAGGAGGATTTTAATACTTTCTCTTTTGTATATTATTGTTTTTGTAAACTTTTTATTTCTTTTCAAATGGAGTAATGGATGACTGGAATCTTTAGGAGAATGGAAGAGTATTTTCAAAGAAGAATATGAAATTCCAGATTGTTTAATGGCTTTTGTCCTGTGAGTAAAATGGTTTTATTTTCATTATAATATCTTCATATTCTTTGAATAATTGATTATGCATTTATTTAAATAGATTTAGTATTTTTTATCAATACATGGTTAATTATTATCATTTATGTATTAATTTTTCCAATCTTTAAAGTCTATTTTCCAAAAAAATTCTTCCAGGACTATATAATGGACAAGTGATTCCAAAAACTTAATAGAACGACATATATGCATTTTGGATTTAGCCTTTTTTTTATAATGTTGTTATTTATGTTTTTTTAATCCTGTTACATGTGCAGGTTTGATATCTTTAGATTGAATGATCTGTGATGTGTAGGAGGTTTATATTATAAATACCATCTATCATTTTCTTCATCAAAATACAAATGTTGTGATTATATCTTCGATTTAAATAATGAGATTTATCTTTGAGTTTTAAATTGAATGATAAAATGCGTAGATTTCTTCTAGATTTATCTTGCTGTAATCATGTATAATTATGAGATCACATGTTTATGTTTTTGTTTCCCTTTATGTCATTTACATATCATTGAAACTAGAATGTATGGTTCAGCTTTGACTATCCGCATGTTCATGTGTCATTAGCCTTTTTTCTAGATTCTTTAAATTTATAAAATAAAAACAATAAATATTTTTATGTGCTTTCTTTATCTACTTCCTAGAAGAAATCATTTTTCACATCGATTTTTGTAAGTTTCGATTAAAACTTACAGCTTGTAAATCATGTAAATAAACAAGACTTGTATATATTCTGCTTAAATACAACTACTATAGTTACATTTGAACATATGTACATATATATAGTGTGTTTAGTAATTAATTAGTTATTTCTCTCTTTTATTCATTTATTTTAGGATTCTTAGATTGGCTAACGGAGCCATTAAACCCGTCAGAACGAGTTACTCCAAACGACTTGGGTTATTTAGACAACCCCGATCTGGACTCGCTCTTCGAGTTGACGGACGATCAATTTCACCCGTCAACACACGGTTCCAAGGAAAAACCTTAGGGATAAGTTGAAAGAGAAAATAGTACCTTTGTAGTTGAGGGTTTCTTCAATAAGGTTGGATGAGAAAATATTTGCCAAATTTAAGAACAGTAAGGTTTGGTCAAAATAAATTAATTATAATATTGGATTCAAGAAAGGCCATCCTTTGTCCCCTAACCTTTTTGGCATAGATATTGACAAGTTAGAATATTTTTTTGAAGAAAGAGGTTGTGTCGGCCTTACTCTCACTATTAAGGTCATCAATATTCTTCTTTATGTTGATGATATCGTTCTTATAGCGATGATCCCCCACGATCTCGAAAATCAACTAATAATCCTCAATCATTTTTTCTCCAATATGCATCTGAATGTTAATACTGACAATACTAAAGTCATGATCATTAAATAAAATAATATAACTTTTTGATACCTTCGTATATGAAAATAACAACTTGGAGGAAGAAAATTCATAAAAATATCTTAATATCAATATTCACCACAAGATAAAATGGAATTATGGCATTGAGAAAAGGATAATTATAGGATGGAAAGATTATTATGGGATTGCAAAAAATTGTAATTCAGTCGATATTTGGATATGGGATAAGACACAAATCCTCTTTGAGACTCTCGTTATGCATGTTATTCTATATGGATGTGAAGTTTGATGATATGTTATCTCTTGAGAATCGTGGAGAAATATAGAGCAAATCCAAAATAATTTATAGCCTATAATCTCAAAATTAAAGGAAATACTTCCTATCCTATCATCCTATTAGAGATAATCCTTTCCCTTATTCATAGCATGGATATGAATAGATACGTAATATATAAGAACACATTAAACAACATGGAAGATAAGAGGCTTCACAAAATTTCTTCAAACACCATCCATAGCCCCCTTCACCTCAAGAGGGGATGGAAAAAGGATGCCTAAGCTTGGCTAATCCATTGGGAGATCATGGAAGAGACCATTTTGCAGAATAAGGATACTATTAAATCAAAATTTGAAGATAAAATGTGGTGTGATAAAGAGTTAGAGACAAAACTTAAATTAAGGTATTATACAGAGGTAATCAACCCTAATCTAGAAGATCAAAATTATCTCTTTGTATTGACAAGTATAAACAATAAAATAATCATTTCTAAGATAATAACAAATTCTCATGAGCTTCATAATGAAACTAGGCATTGGTTAATTCCTAAAATGCCTTGGGATGAAAGAGTGTCTCACCTTTCTGACACTAGGATGGTTGAAGATGAAAATAACTTTCTCTTACATTTTCCAACATATACCCATATTAGATCTCAATTTCAAAATATTTTTCACTACCAACCTTACTAACCTTTTAACTCAATAAAACTATGGTGATATTTGAAAACTTCTCTCAATTATTTTCGAGCACAGAAACAAAATCCTAACAAATTGGAAGTAATCCCTTACTCTCTTAAGGTCCTATAGACCAATTCGGTTTGAGTGGATGGTAATCATCATCATCATAATCATCATCATCATTATCAATGTAATTTATTAATTAATTATTACATCAATACATTTTTAATTAATACATTGATAAAGTATTAATACAATAATAAAGTAATACATAAATGATACATTATTAAAGTAATAATACAATAATAAATACATTACTAATAATGTATTTATTATTATTAATAATAAATTAAAACATTAATATTAAATTATTAATATATCAAAACATTATTAAAGTAGTAATACATTAATAATACATTAATTGAAAATGACCACTGTTGACTATGGTTGACCATGACCATGGTTTATTACGGTTGACCGTGACCATGGTTAACTTTGGTAGACCTTGGATGACTTTAGTAAGGAAAGGTTGACTATGGTTGAAATGGTTAATTATGGTTGACCATGATCTTGCTTCACCATTGCAACATTTAATGATTTGTCTACATTAAAACTTGAATAAAATTCTAATTTATAGCACCAAATCCTTAACATTTTATTTAGTAAAACTATGACCTTTATACATCCATATTTGTAAAATAAAATAAACTGTATATGTGATGCTAAGTATAGACATAAAATTGATTTATAAAATAAAATAAATTATATATAAATATAAATATCCATAGTGTTGTATTTTGAAATGTTGATGGTTGAATTTATTTATGAGTGATGAGTAAGAACCATGTAGTGATACTATAAAATAAATTCCATAATGTTACTTGGATCAATGGATTCGTTGAACTTCCTTTATTGCATTCTTTTATATGTTATAGAACTACGTAATTGTGTTCATATGCAGGGAATTGATTTATTAATGGTATCAGAGGAAAACAATTGTCTGGCGTGGTTCAACTCTGGTGGATAGGGACGTTACATGTCTCTTTCTCATCCAACTTAATACTCCACCAAATAATTGAAACATGTATATACTTTTAAATGTCCTTCTATATACATCCATTCACCAATCAGAATCCACATAACTTTGTATATCCATTGAGTGTGGGTCCCATGAAACATTAATATGATAGAAAAGGAAATATTTAGAAATACATCACAAATACCTGAATACCCTCTTTACTACATCCCAATCTTCACATCCAATATTAGCTATGAAATGACTCAAGACTCCCACTTCTTGGGAAATGTCCGATCTAGTACAAATCATAGTGTATACCAAACTACAAATTTCACTATCATGAGGAATAGAAGGCATATCCTTCATCTCTACTAGTGTTGTAGGGAATTTCTCAATTGCAAGATTACTTACCACATAAATTGGAACACTCAGTGGTCTACAATATGCCATGCAAAAATGTTGCAACACAAAGTTTACATACTTATTGTGAGTAAACCAAATCTATTCATTTTCTCTATCTCTCTTGGTGTCCATTCCTAAGATATAATTTTTATCCCCCAATTCCTTCTTATCAAATTGTGATGAAAGATGAGACTTCAAATAACAAATTACATCCTTACTGTTACCAAATAATAACATATCCTCTACATATAGAGTGATAAAAATGAAATGACCACCATGTTATTTGTAATACACATAATGATCTTATTTGGATCTAAAAACTTGCAATCCCAACAAAAAGGAATCAAATTTTAGGTACCACATTCTATGATATTGTGTGATACCATATAAAGTCTTTTTAATCTTGCAAACCAATAACACTTTACCTTTTTCAACATAGTACTCTATTTTTGTCACACATATCTCCTCGTTCAAGTCACCATGTAGGGATGTTGTTTTCACATCCATTTTTTCTATCTCTAAGTCAAAGGTTGTTGATATAGATAATAATAAATTAGCAGATGTTAACTTAGCAACCGAGGTAAATATCTAACTAAAGTCTCCTCCCTCAAATTGGGAATATCCTTTTACAACCAACCTTTCCTTGTGATTTTCAACATTTCCATATCAATTATTCTTCTTTTTGAACACCCATTTACATCAAATTGGTTTGTGTCCATCAAGGAATGGGACCAAGTCCCATGTATAATTCGTTTTTAGTGCAACTATTTTTTCATCTATGAGAAATCTTCAAGATTTTTTTTCTTCCATCTCCATTGCCTTTTTGATAGTTCTAGGATCATCAATGTTATAAAATAAAGAAAACATATATATGATATTAGATAGACTATAATTATACATGCCTTGTATCCTTCTTTGTGAATTGTACATCCTTAATATTTTAGGTGGATTTTATTTCTCCTCTTTCAAACTCTCTTGATGTAGGAGCATCTACATCAGCATTAAGAGGAGGACATGCTGGAGAGAAACACATTATCCAGTGCATGTATGGAGATGATTTGGACTATACAAAAGGCATCACGCCTTTTTGAATTTGAATTTAATGAAAAGAAATGTAACTAATGTATGGAGGCTGAGGTCATCCCCAAAATATCCTTTCAGATTGCAATCTCTTTAATGTATAGATGTATTCTAAAGATCTCGATCTTGGCTCTGATCTATTTTGTAAATCGTCATTCATGTGGTAGGTAAGCAATAGGTAGGAAGGAGGGAAGGCTTGAGAATCCCCTTCATGTATATAATTTATTTTCTTGTTCATTAGCGGGAGTTGTTGAGAAAAACACCATTGAACTCATTGTTGTTGTAGAGAGCCAGAGAGCATTGTATACATTTGTTGAAGGAGCAGTCGAGGACTGCATGTGTCTATGTATATTTTATCACTTGAATGAATATAACAAAGAAGCTTAGATCTAAATGTTTTGTTTTGATGTTACTATGTTTATCTGAATGAATGGTAGGAATTTTGTTCATTTAAATTCTCTGTTTCTATTTGTTCTTGTGCTTGTGAATGTATTTTATGGTTAAATACATGAGTCTGTAGAATTAGAATAAGTTCCAATTATTTCTCTTCTGAGAGATTGTGCAAGCAGTGCACATTGTTCATAAGGAGTGCGTTGAGAGAGTTAAGTTTACTTCAGAGAAGATCGAGAGAGATAACGTTAAATCTTTGATAGTAGTAGTTCAAATAAATCATAGAGCCACGCAAGGAGTGTATATGTAGATTTGTTTCCAGCCTCACTATTTAAGGTTTGCGATACTCTCTTGGTATAGTGAAAATAAATATTTTTTGTACTCTTGGTATAGTGCAAATAAATAAATCATAGAGCCACGCAAGGAGTGTGTATGTAGATTTGTTTCTAGACTCACTATTTAAGGTTTGAGATACTCTCTTGGTTTGAGATAAAAATGAAATGACCACCATGTTATTTGTAATACAGATAATGATCTTATTTGGATCTAAAAACTCCCAATCCCAGCAAAAAGGAATCAAATTTTAGGTACCACATTCTATGATATTGTGTGATACCATATAAAGACTTTTTAATCTTGCAAACCAATAACGCTTTACCTTTTTCAACATAGTAATCTATTTTTGCCACACATATCTCCTCCTTCAAGTCACCATGTAGGGATGTTGTTTTCACATCCATTTTTTCTATCTCTAAGTCAAAGTTTGTTGATATAGATAATAATAAATTAACAGGTGTTAAATTAGCAACCGAGGTAAATATCTGACTAAAGTCTCTTCCCTCAAATTGGGAATATCCTTTTACAACCAACCTTTCCTTGTGATTTTCAACATTTCCATCTAAATTATTCTTCTTTTTGAACACCCATTTACATCAAATGGGTTTTTGTCCATCAAGGAATGGGACCAAGTCCCATGTATAATTCGTTTTGAGTCCAACTATTTTTTCATCCATGAGAAATCTTCAAGATTGTTTTTCTTCCATCTCCATTACCTTTTTGATAGTTCTAGGATCATCGATGTTATAAAATAAAGAAAATATATATATGATATTAGATAGAATATAATTATACATGCCTGGTATCCTTCTTTGTGAATTGTACATCCTTAATATTTCAGGTGGATTTTATTCCTCCTCTTCCAAACTCTCTTGATGTAGGAGTATCTACATCAACATTAAGAGGAGGACAGGCTGGAGAGAAACACATTATCTAGCGCATGTATGGAGATGACTTGGACTATAAAAAAGGCATCACACCTTTTTGAATTTGAATTTAATGAAAAAAAATGTAATTAATGTATGGAGGCTGAGGTCATCCCCAAAATATCCTTTCAGATTGTAATCTCTTTAATGTATAGATGTATTCTAAAGATCTCGATCTTGGCTCTCATATATTTTGTAAATCGTCATTAATGTTGTAGGTAAGAAGTAGGTAGGAAGGAGGGAAGGCTTGAGAATCCCCTTCATGTATATAATTTATTTTCTAGTTCATTAGCGGGAGTTGTTGAGAAAAACACCATTGAACTCGTTGTTGTTGTAAAGAGCCAGAGCACATTGTATACGTCTGTTGAAGGTGCAGTGGAGGACTGCATGTATCTATGTATATTTTATCACTTGAATGAATATAATAGAGAAGCTTAGATCTAAATGTTTTGTTTTGATGTTACTATCTTTATCTGAATGAATGGTAGGAGTTTTGTTCATTTAAATTCTCTGTTTCTATTTGTTCTTGTGCTTGTGAATGTATTTTTTGGTTAAATACATGAGTCTATGGAATTAGAATAAGTTCCAATTATTTCTCTTCTAAGAGATCGTGCAAGCAGTGCACATTGTTCATAAGGAGTGCGTTGAGAGAGTTAAGTTTACTTCAAAGAAGCTCGAGAGAGATAACGTTAAATCTTTGATAGTAGTAGTGCAAATAAATCATAGAGCCACACAAGGAGTGCGTATGTAGATTTGTTTCCAAACTCACTATAGAAGGGTTTGACAATAAGAGAGTACAAAAAATATTTCTATAGGTTGAACATTAGAGCTGGACATCATGAAAGTGATGAGGAGAAGGTTTCAAGATACATTAATGGCCTGAGATATGAAATCCAGGATGAAATCAACATTGTGACTATAACGATAGTTGAAGACGCTTATCGGGATACCCTGAAAGCATAGCAGAAATTGGCCAGAAAGAAAAGCCAATGAGACAGATGAAAAATCACACATAGAGGTAAGGGAATCATCCATGACAAGGCCCAGAAGCCCATAGCTGAGACTGGAAAGTTTCAGAATCATATAGAATGAGGAGGAAGTTCCCAAGGAAGACCGTATGGTGGAAGGAATTATTTTCCTAAAGGAAGAGGAAGAGGCAGAGGAGGAGAGTTGAAATCATATGCTTGTGGAAAGACAAGAAATATTTCTTGGGAATGCCCCAAGAAAAATAAATAAGGAGGAGAAGAAGCTCACATTTCTGAAGAACAAAAAATAAATGTCGAGGCAGAAGCTGCTGAAGATGGAAGATCCCTCATGATGAGGAAAATTCTCTTGAAACTAGAGAAGGAGGTGCAAGCACCAGTACTGGGAAATAGTCTGTTTAAAACTACTTGCAATACCAAGGACAAAGCTTACAAGGTGATTATAGAAATTGGAAGCACTGACAATATAGTATCCATAGAGATGGTGGAAAATATGGTGCTGGAGACTAATGCATATCCAAATCCATATAAAGTTTCATGGTTGCAGAAAGGACACCAGGTAATGATAAATAAACAATGCCAAGTTGAATTCAAAATAGGAGGATACAAGGATGATATTTTTTGTCATGTAATTCCCATGGATGTTTGTCATGTTTTGTTGGGAATACCATGGAAGTTTGACAGAAATCTCATACACGATGGGAGGAAAAACACCTACACCCTAGAGAAAAATGGTCGAACACACATATTGTTGCAAATAGAGGATACGAAGGTGAAGGAAGAAACCAGCCCAAGCATACTTCTCATGAGTGGGAAGAAGCTCTTGAATGAAGTCAAGAAGGAACATGGCATGTAGTTTGTTGTAGTGAGAAAGCCCAAAGTAATCCTTACAAACACTACTATGGATGATCACCCTGAAGAAATTTCGGAACTGCTGGAGAATTTTGTTGACATAGTAGTGGATGATTTACCTTGCTCTTTGCAACCCGTTAGGAGCATCAAACATCATATTAATCTTATTCCATGAGATATTTTTCCAAAAAAAAAAGCATATAGATTGGCACCTCAAGAGAATGAAGAAGTCAAAAACCAGGTTCAAGATCTGTTAGAAAAGGGTTTAGTCGGGGAAAGCTTAAGCCCATGCCCTATACCAACAATATTGAGTCTGAAGAAGATGGAGGATGGAGAATGTGAATAGATTCCAGATCCATCAATAAAATCACTATCAGGTACAAATTTTATTTACCCAGGATGGACGATTTGATGGATTGCTTGAGTGGAGCAAGTTATTTTTCAAAGATAGACCTGAAAAGTGGTTACCATTAGATAATAATGAGATAAGGAGATGAATGGAAAAAAAAATTCAAAACAAATGAAGCATTGTATGAGTGGCTTGTTATGACATTTGGATTAACAAATTCCCCAAGAACATTCATGAGGTTGATGACTGAAGTACTCAAAGACTTCATAGGCGAATTTTTCATTGTATAGATAGATGATATACTAGTCTTCAATAAAACTGAGGAGGAACATTTGAGACACCTAAAATTAGTGATGAGAATGTTGCAACAAGAGAAGTTGCTGATAAATTTAAGGAAGTCATCTTTTATGAAGACATTACTCATATATTTGGGTTTTGTGATCTCTTCAAATGAGTTGAAGATGGATCCAAAAAATGTGAGAGCTATCAGAGATTGGCCATCACCAAGGAGTTTATTCGAGGTAAGAAGATTCCATGGATTAACAAGTTTCTATAGGAAATTCATTAGAAATTGCATTGGTATATGTGAACCAATATTAGATATTGTGAAGAAGAGACACAAATATTTTAAGTGAACAAAAGAGGTTGAGAAGAGATACAGGATATTGAAGGATAAGATCACAAAACGACCAATTTTGGTTCTTCCATATTTTGGGAAGACATTTAAGGTGAGATGTGATGCTATGGGAGTGTCAATTGTAGCAGTCTTAAGTCAAGATAATAGACCTATTGCATATTTCAGTGAGAAATTGAATGATACCAAGAGAACGTACTCCACATATGACAAAGAATTCTATGTAGTGATTCAATCCTTGAAACAATGGAGGCATTATCTCATTCCCAAGGAGTTTGTGTTGTACAGTGATAATCAAGCTCTAAAGTTCATAACCAGACATGAGAAGATGAATCAGAGGCATGCAAAGTGATGTAGGAGAATCACCTTCAAAGTCAATAGCACATGCATGGAGGCAGACGAATGACATCTCAGCAATGACAGAGTTTCAAATCAATTATTTAACTCAGAATTTAATAGGTTGTTGAGATATTTTTGTAGAAAACATTTTAAAATGTAACTTGTTTGTAAAGTCTTGAAGGACTGCAAGAAATTGTATATATGGAGTGTCGACTCTATCTGGAAAAAACTAGAAGTTATTGTAATAAGACAGAGTAGGTAATAGCTTTGAATTTTAAATGATAGATTTCAGAACATGACAAGAGAGCTTGTGGAGCAGTCCTTAGATAGTTTTTCAGTATTGTATTGTAACATATAGAACATATAGACATAATAGAGAGATAAGTAGAGTAGAGTAGAGTAGAAGAAACACTATGCATTACTTTTTCCATGAATGAATAGAACAGACAGAAATTATCCCAAATCCTTGGATAGTGTTCATTTCATGTGTCAATGAATGAATGTTATTCTGTGTGTATGATTTGTTACAGTTCATTTCATGTATGAGTTTTTGATATATTAACTATATGAGTTCATGTTGAAGCTGGTTGAGTTTCAATCATTTCTCTTTTGATACTTGTATTCAAGGTGTGCACCATGAACACAAGGAGTGTGTCGAATGAGTCTCAAATTGACTCATAGAAGTTAAAAGAGAATCAGAGAAACTCAGACCAGGTGCAAGGTGTGCACAATGTCAAGAAGCCAACAAGCTTCGAAGGACCAACGCAAAAGAATGCCAAGTGGGCGAGAAGCATTTTCTTTTCAAGAAAATCCTGAGAACGCAAGGTGTGTGTGGGAGAATGAAATCCTTTTAAGGATAGAATCTCAGAAGGGATAACACTTTTCACAAGTATTGACGAAATCGCAGAGGTGAATTTGTCGAGAGAACAAAGGTTGGGAACCTTTGAAAAAAGATAAATCTTCCAGATGGAGAGATATTAGGAGCTCAGGAGGAGTAGCGATAGTAACCGTCTGATTAGTTGTGGAGAAGAACTTGGACCATTAGATCTACGTCTAGGAAGAGGAGGAATGAGCATAGGGAAATCAGATCTCAGCCATCAGATCTTAATGCATGGACTGACAACCTTTGATTCCAAAGGAATGTGCATGAGTTTTAACTCTTTGGAGTTGCATAAGAGAGAGGGTTTTGCAAAGTCACGAAATCCTGACATCATCATAACCATCCATCGGCAGGGATGCGTGGAGAATGATCAGAATTTTTATAACTCATGGCTCAAAGAAGTCAAAGGGTAAATTCATGAAGCTCGCAAAATGCAAAATCGTGAGAAGATCCCAGCCACTGATTGAGGAGATATCTGGACCATTAATTGTCCAAGGAGAATTTTGACATTTTGGGGATTGGGAGAACGTAGGAGAAGATTCTTTTGACTCTGTGATATGCAAAATCCTGATACACAAAATCTTGAAGAGATCTAGACCATTAGATCCAAAGGAGCATGGGCCGTCAAATATTGCGAGCTCATAGAAAGTCAAGTTTGAGACTTGATAATCCCAAAACATGGGGATCCGAAGAACCATGAGTCATTTATCTAGGATGAGACACTTGTCAACAAATTGTGTACTTCGGGGAAAAGCCAAAGTGGATTTCTAGTTTGAGAATTGATATCGTTGGAGTGAGAAGACCCGAAGTCCTGGAATAAGATCTGGACAGTTGGATTCAGAGTAGACATGGCACAAATCTATTAACTCTCGGTAAAATCCCAAAGTAACCCTCAATCGTTGGATCGGGAGGGACACGTGTTAGTGGATCTTAGACTCCAGTTTAAAGTCATTGAGAAATAGGAGTTTGAGATTTGAAATCTCAAAAGTTCAGAGTTGCGGAAGAAATCGCAACCGTCGATTGAGAAGGATCCATTGGAACGTTGATCTAGGCTGAAAGGTCAAATACCCGCGTGAAGGTAGGGTCGTTGGTCAAAAGGATGGGTGTCCGAAGATCATTAACTCTGGAAGAGTGAGGTATGGAAGGAATATGAATTTGAGATTTAAAACTATCGGAGTCCAGAACTGCGAAGAGAACCTCGACCGTTGATTTAGAGAGAGTTGATATAGTCTATAGATAAGAAGGGCATAGATATGAATGTTGATTTGGACATTATCATCAATATCATGAGATCAACAATCCGTGTCATTTCAGGGCCATAAGTTGCGAGGAGGTTAAGGAATCGAAGGTAGACCACAATTTAAACCGTGGTTTCCCCAAGGGGACGCGTGGAAGTTGTAGGATCATTGCGGTCCCAAAAGTGGTTTAACTCCAAACTGCTTATGACCATGGCCACAACCACATGGTCATAGCCCTAGTTCATATTAGGTGAGGGCTTATCCAAAAGGGAGCTAATGCCAACATTCTGAGTTTTCGCATAGAGAGAAAGGGGAAGGTCACACGTTGTCGTCAGACCTGCACCAAGAAGTTGAGGGGGATTGTGTTCTAGATATAGAGGGGCAACTTTAAGGTTCTAGAGAGTCTTTTGAATTGAGAATCAAAGATCCAAGACCAGGAGGTCACACAACCCTACGGGGGGAGTAGGGGGCCTGCATCAAGTGGTATTAGAGCTGAGATTAAATTTGATTGTAGACAATAGACAAAAGGAGAAAGGAGGAAAGTTAGTATCATTTTTGGTATCAAAGAAATTTTCAATTCTTGTTTGTAGGTAATGCAGTGAAAATCATGCCACCCAGAAAACAAAGAGAAAATGAAGAAATGGAAGAAGAAATGAGGCGACTTCAAATGAGGTTGGACGCCATGGAAACAACACAGAGAAGAGCACAAGACACTGGTGATGTCAATGAAGATGAGGGAGAAGCACATGACGTAGATGATGCTGCACAAGATCGCTTGATAAAAGTTTTTTCAAAGATAGGAGCCAGAACAAGGATAGAGGTACCTATGTATGAAGGCAATCTAGAAGTTGAAGAATTGTTAGATTGAGTACACGCTATGGAAAAATACTTCGATTATGAAGATATCGAAGAAGACAAGATGGTGAAGCATGCAGTGACAAGACTAAAAGGTCATGCAGTGTTATGGTGGGATGAACTGCAAGATGAAGGCAAGAGAAATGCTAAGAAAAAAATTAAAAACTTGTATAGGATGGTATCTAAGTTGAAAGACAAATTTATCCCGAAGGATTACCAAATCAATCTTTACAGAATATTGCAAAAACAGAAACAGAGGGGTTTATCAATGAAAGAGTACACTGAAGAATTTTACCGACTGAACATCAGGGCTAGACATAAATAGAATGGAGATGAGAAGACAACTAGATACATAAATGGGCTGAGATATGACATCCAAGAGGAGATAAACATGATGTATTTCAGTAAATTCGAGGATTCTTATCAAACAACATTGAAAGATGAATAAAAATTGGCCAGGAAGCAAAGCCAATGAAGCAGAGGTGCGAATTCAAGCAGAGGCAAGGGAACCAACAGAGAGAAGTAACAAAATAGTCACCATGAGAAGAGTGGAAGTTCTAAAGAAGGACAACATGGAGGAAGAAGTTCTTTTTTCAGAGGTAGAGGAAGAGGAAGAGCCAGATGAGGCGTGGTTAAATGTTATACCTATGGAAAAGAAGGACATAAATCTTGGGAATGTCCTGACAGAAAGAGGGAAGGTGGAGAAGAACATATTGTTGAAGCACAAAATCATATGAAAGCAGAAGTAGCAGAAGGAGGAAGAAACCTCATGATGAGGAAGATCCTTCTTAAACCAGAAAAGGAGCTAGAGGAACCAGTTCAACGAACAATCTTGTTTAGAAATCCTTGCAAGTCGAAAGACAGAGTTTGCAAGGTGATTATAGACAGTGGGAGAACTGACAATATAGTATCCACATAGATGGTGGAGAATCTAGAGCTAAAGACAAATGCACATCCAAATCCATACAAGGTATCGTTGCAGAAAGGACATCAAGTCATGGTAAGTCAACAATGCCAAATTGAATTTAAAATAGGAGGTTACAAAGATGAAATATTGTGTGATGTAATTGCTATGGATGTGTGTCATATTTTAATCGAGAGGTCGTGGAAGTATGACCAAAAGGTTATTCATGATGGAAGCAAGAATACCTATACCATAGAGATCAATGGTATAACACATATGTTGTTACCCATAGAAAACAAAAAGCAAAATACATAAGCTAGTTCAAAAATACTTCTCATGAGTGGGAAGGAGCTCTTGAATGAAGTCAAGAAGGAGAAAGAAATGCAATTTGTTGTAGTGAGGAAGCCTAGAGTATCCTTACAAATAATTCTGTAGAAGACTTACCTGTACAAATTCAAGAACTGTTAGAAAAAATTTCTGATATAGTCATGGATGAATTATCACACTCATTGTCACCCATTAGGAGCATAAGCCAACATATTGACCTTATTCTAGGAGCTAGTTTACCAAATAGAGAAGCTTATAGGTTGACACCTAGAGAGAATGAGGAGGTAAAGAATCAATTCCAAGCGTTGTTGGATAAAGGGTTAGTCATGGAAAGCTTAATCCCATGTGTAGTATCGACTATATTAAGTCCAAATAAGGATGGAAGATGGAGAATTTGTACGAGTTCCCAAGCCATCAACAAGATAACCATTAGATACATATTCCCTTTACCGAGGATGGATGATTTGATGGATTGTTTGAGTGGAGCAAGCTACTTTTTCATTATAGACTTGAAGAGTGGATATCATCAAATAAGGATGAGAGAGGGAGATGAATGGAAAACAACATTCAAGACAAACAAAGGATTGTTTGAATGGATGGTCATGCTGTGTGGATTAACAAATGCACCAAGCACATTTATGAGGTTAATGAATGAAGTGTTGAAAGACTTCATAGTAAAATTTGTCATAGTATATCTAGATGACATACTAATCTTCAACAAGATGAAGGAAGAACACTTAAGACATTTGACCTTAGTGATGGAAAGGTTGCAACAAGAGAAATTGCTGATAAATCTGAAGAAGAGTTCTTTTATGAAGAAGGAGGTCATATATTTGGGTTTCATAATCTTTTCAAATGAATTGAAGATAGACCCAGAAAAAGTGAGAGTGATCAAAGAATGGTCGTCGCTAAGAAACATATCTGAATTAATAATTTTTCATGGGTTAGCAAGATTTTATAAGAAATTTATCAGAACTTTTAGTGGCATATGTGAACCCATGTTGGACACTATGAAGAAGAAGCACAAGTCCTTCAGTTGGACATAGGAAGATGAAAAAAGTTTCAAAGTGTTAAAAGATAAGATCACAGAGTAGCCAATTCTAGTCTTACAAGATTTTGGAAAAAAATTTAAGTGAGATGTGATGAAAGTGGATTAACTATTGGAGAAGTCTTGAGTCAGGACAATAGGCTAGTTGCTTATTTCAGTGAGAAACTGAATGATGCCAAGAAAAATTATTCCACATATGACAAGGAATTTTATGTAGTGATTCAAGCTTTGAAAAAATGGAGACATTATTTAATCCCTAAGAAATTTGTCTTGTACAGTGATAATCATGCTTTGCAGTTTATTACTAGGCAAGAAAAGTTGAATCAGAAACATGCAAAATGGGTAGAATTTATGAAGAATTTTACTTTTTTTATTAAACACGTTGTTGGATATGCTAACAAAGTCGCAGATGCTTTGAGCAGGAGGAGATTGATTGTATAGGAATTCTAGGTGGAGACCTTGGCGTTCGAACACCTCAAGGAGATGTATAAAGAAGATGTAGATTTTAAAGAAGCTTATGAGGCATGCAAGAAGTCTTTGTTGGAAGACAAAAGCCCATGGACTGAATATTTGATCCAGGATGGATTACTATTCAAGGGAAACCAATTATGCATTCCTAAATTTTCAATGAGAGACAATCTATTGAAAGAGAAACACAACAGAGGTTTAGTTGGACATTTTGGTCATGATAAGATGTTTGCACAACTGAGAAATTTGTATAATTGGTCGAGTATGAGAGAAGTGAAACATTTTGTGAAAAAATGTAGAATTTTTCAATATGCAAAAGGAATACAATAAAACACTAGTTTGTATCAGCCATTACCAACTCTAGAAAGGACATGGGATGCAATCAATATGGATTTTGTTTTTGGATTACCTAAAACTCAAAAAGGGAGTGATTCCATATTTTTTGTGGTGGAAAGATTCTCGAAAATGGCACATTTCATACCATGCTAGAAGACAAGCGATGTCAGACACATGACAAATTTGTTTTTTAGAGAAGTAGTAAGACTACATAGATTGTCGAGGAGCATAGTTTTAGACAGGGACACCAAATTTGTAGGACACTTTTGGAGGACACTATGGAAGAGACAGGGGACAAACTTATCCTTCAGTTCAACATATCACCCTCAAACAGATGGACAGACTGAAGTAGTAAATAGAATTCTTGGAAACTTATTGAGAAGTGAGCAAGGTCGACAATGGGATCAAATTCTAGCACAAGCAAAATTTGCATTCAATAATTCAGTGAACAAGAGCACATGAAAAATTCCATTTGAAATTGTGTATGGTGTACAACCAAGAGGGGTTACAGAGTTGAGATATTTAAATCAAGATGAGTTCAGAAGTGCTAGAGCAGAGGATTTTGCAACAGAAATGCAGAAAATCCATGACAGAGTCAGAGAGAAGCTACAGGACAATAGTCAGAAATACAGGAGCATAATTGATCAAAAGAGAAGAGAAGTTCAATTTAGAGTTGGAGATGAAGTTTTATCTCATTTGATAAAACAAATGTTTCCAAGGGGAATGTATAACAAATTGAAGATGAAAAAGATAGGACCATGCAGGATTCTTAGAAAATTCGTAGCCAATGCTCATGGGATTGAGTTGCCAAACAATGTTGGGATATCATTGATATTCAATGTTGCAGACCTGTATCCTTATAGGAGAGATGAAGTGGGAGAATCAAATGATTAGAAATAAATTCATTTTGAAGAGCAATTTCCCACAGCAGAAAAACCTCATATGGAGAAAATTGTTGAACAAAGGTATGGAAAGAAAACCAGGGGAAAGACATATCCAGAATATTTGGTGAAGTGGAACGATCATCCAATGGAAGATGCAATTTGTGTCACATAACATGATATTTTGAAGCATGGAAAGACAGTGCAGGAGCTCATGGACAAGAGTCCATGAAAATGTTTAACTGAGGAGTATGTTGCAGGATCATCGCCTTCAAAGTCAACATTGCATGCATGGAGGCAGATGAATGACATGTCAATAATGACAGAGTTTCAAATCAATCATTTAACTCGGAATTTAATAGGCTGTTGAGATATTTTTGTAGACAACATTCTAAAATGTAACTTGTTTGTAAAGTCTTGAAGGATTGTAAGAAATTGCAGATATGGAGTGTCGACTCTATCTGGCAATAACTAGAAGTTATTGAAATAGGAAAAAGTAGGTAATAGATTTGAATTTGAAATGATAGATTTTAGAACAGAACAAAGGAGCTCGTGGAGTGGTCCTTAGATAGTTTTTCAGTATTGTATTGTAACTTATAGGACATATAGACAGAATAGAGAGATCAGTAGAGCAGAGTAGAGTAGCAGAAACACTATGTATTTATTTTTTCATGAATGAATAGAATAGACATAAATTGTCCCAAATCCTTGGACTGTGTTCATTTGATGTGTGATTGAATGAATGTTATTTTGTGTGTATGATTGTTTACATTTCATTTCATGTATGAGTGTTTGAGAGATTAAATGTATGAGTTCATGATGAAGCTAGTTGAGTTTCAATAGTTCTCTTCTGATACTTGTATGCAAGGTGTGCATATCGAACACAAGGAGTGTGTCAACTGAGTCTTGAATTGAATCAGAGAAGTTGAGAGAGAATGAGAGAAACTTAGACAGGTGCAAGGTGTGCACAATGTTAAGAAGCCAACAAGATTCGAAGGACCAATGCAGAAGAATGCCAGGCGAGCAAGAAGCATTTTATTTTCAAGAAAATCCTTCAAAATGAGTTATTCAAAATCTTGAGAACACAATGTGTGCGTGGGAGGTATAAATCATTTTAAGAATAGAATATCATAAGGAATAACACTTTTCATGAGTGTTGACAAAATCCCAAAGGCAGATTTGTCGAGAGAACAAAGGTTGGGAACCTTTGAAAATAGATAAATATTCCAAGTGGAAAGATATCAGAAGCTCAGGAGGAGGAGTGACAACAACCATTTGATTGGTTGTGGAGAAGAACATGGACTGTTAGATCTATGTGTAGGAAGAGGAGGAATGAGCACAGGGAAATCACATCTAATCCATCATATCTAAATGCATGGACTGGCATTCGTTGGATCCAAAGGAACGTGCATGAGTTTTAACTCTTTGGAGTTGCACAAGAGAGAGTGTTTTACAAATTCATAAAATCCCAACATCATCAGAACCATCCATCGGAAGGGATTCATGGAGAACGATCAACATTTTGCTGAATCATGACTTAAAGAAGTCAAAGGGTAAATTCATGAAGCTCGCGAAACACGAAATTGCGAGAATATCCAAGCTGCTGATTGAGGAGATATCTGGACCGTTAATTGTCCAAGGAGAATTTCGACATTTTGGGGATCAGGAGAATGGAGGGGAAGAGTCTTTAGAATATGTGATACGTGAAATCCCAATATGTGAAATACTGACGAGATTTGGACCGTTAGATCTAGAGGAGCATGGGCTGTTAGATATCGCGAGCTCGTAAAAACTTAAGTTTGAGACTTGAAACTCATGAAACGTGGAGAGCCGAAGAATCATGAGTCATTGATATGGGAGGACACACTTGTCAACAGATTTCATACTACGGGGAAAATCCAAAGTGGATTTCCAGTTTTAGAATTGAGATTGTCAGAGTGCGAAGACCCGAAGTCCCGGAATAATATATGGACCATTGGATTCAAAGTAGACGTGGTGCAAATCTGTTAACTTTAAGTAAAATCCTAAAGTAACCCTCAATCGTTGGATCAGGAGGGACACACGTCAGTTGATATTAGACTCTAGTTGAAAGTCATTGAGAAAGAGGGGTTTGAGATTTGAAATCTCAAAAGTCCAGAGCCCTGGAAGAAATATCGATAATCGATCGAGAAGGAGCCGTTGGACCATTGATGTAGTCTGGAAGGTCAAACACCCAGGTGAAGGAAGGGTTGTTGGTCAAAAAGACAATTATCCAAAGATCGCTAACTCCGGAAGAGTGAGGTACGGAAGGAAGTTGAGTTTGAGATTTCAAATTCCCGGAGTCCGAAACTGCGAAGAGAACCTCAACCATTTTTCAGAGAGATTTGATCTGGTCTGTAGATAAGAAGGGCGCATATCTGAATGTTGATTTGGACGTTATCATCAATATCATGAGATTGATGATCTGTGTCATTTCAGGGCCAAAAGTTGTGAGGAGGTTAAGAAATTGAAGGCGGACTGCAATTTGAACCATGGTTTCACCAAGGGGACGCATGGAAGTCGTAAGAGCATTGAGAGCCCAAAAGTGGTTTAACTTCAGATCACTTATGACTGCGGTTGAAATCACATTGTCCTAGCCCTATGTCATATCAGGTGAGGGCTTATCCGAAAGGGAGCTAATGTCGACATTCTGATTTTTCACACATAGCGAAAGGGGAAGGTCGTCGGTTGATATTAGACATGCACCAAGAAGCCGAGGGGGCCTATGTTTTAGATATACAGAGGGAGACCTTTAAGGTTCCAGAGATTCTTTTGAATCAAGAATTGGAGATCCAAGACCGGGAGGTCATGCATCTCTACGGGGGGAGTAGGGGGGCTGCATCACAAAGTGGGTGGAATTTATGCAAAATTTCACTTTTGTTATCAAGCATATTTATGGTAGTGCAACTAAAGTTGCAGATGCTTTGAGTAGGAAGTGTTTGAGTATGCAGTAATTTCGAGTTGAAACCTTGGGGTTTGAACACCTTAAGGAAATGTATGGTGAAGATGAAAACTTCAAAGAAGATTATGAAGCCTATGAAAATCCTTTAATAAGGGATATAATCCCATGGATAAAATATCAAATTCAGGATAAATTGTTGTTCAAGGTGTTATCACTAAAATTTTGTTCGCAACATTCCATGCAAATGGTTACATAAATACAACAATTCCAACAACTATTAGTTCACCTGCAGTACCAAAATGCATTTCAAAAGGAAAAAATTATACAGTTGGACAAAAATTGACATGCACAAACTCACTAAAGGAAGCGTGGACACAGTGCGTGGGCCAAAGAATCCCTTAGAGCACACAATGTGAAATATGCACGACTGTGTACGAGAAAAGTCACACACTCATGTGAAAGGCACATTTATGGTTCTTATTGACCCCCCAACCACTTATGGACCAGCTCCCAACTTGATTTGACCTTCAGATCTGATAAAATTCTTAATGGGGGCCTGGTCAAGGACCGAAGGGTGCCCTAAAGGGCCCCTTGTTCACACTAAGAACCAGTTGAATATTGCCTTGAAGAAATGCTATAAATGGAGGCCATCGGTTCACTAAGAAATTAAAATATACATATTATTTCTATACTACCTCAATTCTCCCTTGAGAATCCTCTTTTCTCCTAGGAGTATTCTACCATCATTCCAATAGGCCATTCCACTCACCTCTTCAAGGAACAGGCATTGATTTTCGTCATCATTTGCCATTTTTCTTTCATTATAATAAGAGCTCTCCATTAGGGAACTCAAGAGCCCTCCCAAGAAGGAAGAGAGGACTTGTAATTCCTCATTTTTCTCTATGGTGTTTTTCCAACTAATATACTTATCCATTGGTGGAATAATCTTGGTCATTGGTTGATTGTTTATGGTTCTAAAAGTTTCTTATGCATTCTAGTTTTATTTCCTTAGTTGTTTTAGTTTCTTTACTTGTTTATTTCATGTTCTTGGCTTGTTTAACCCATGCACTAACCTCTGTCTTGTCTAGCAGGCCCAACTAGGCATGCAGGTGCCCTTGCTTTGCTCACCCAAGTGACAAAACATACACAACATATTGGTGACCATACTAGGGAGAGGTATCAATTTCCACCTTATTTGGGCTTAGAGAGCACTTATTTTTAATCCATTTGTCTAGCAGGTACCAAAACTGGCTTAGCCTTACCTGTTAAATTCTATATTTTGAGCTGTAGGAGGATAATTTCACTCAATATCGCCACACCCCCCCCCTAGATGCATATCAGAATGTGCACGAGTATTCCAGCCCACAAACGCGCACTGTGCACCCAAAAGACTTATGTTCTTTGTGCACTGTGCACCCAAAATATTTTGGTTATCTGCACATTTGCAGTGTGCACCCACTATGCCTCTGTTAGAACTGTAACCTGCACACATTTCCAAAGTTTCAAAATTGTAAGGGTTTTTGTGATAATTTGAAGGCCCCTAGCCTTCAAGTTTTTTCTTTCATGCAAATTATAAATGCACTCCACTTCGAATCCTTTCCCATATGAAAATTTAGCTAAACATAGGAACTTAGGGGGTAAAACAAACCATATATTCTCCTCTTTTGTTTTTGTTTCCACATGGATGGCTTGTTTGGTTTGTAAAATTTAAGTTGAGATCATTACTATCAGATATAAAACCACTTGCAGTGGGACCATAAATTAACTTTAGTCATTGATTATGCTCTTCTCTCGCACCATATATCGATCTTGAGAATCAGAAAGGTGGTTGAGGGGACATTTCACCTCCCTTAACAAAACCTTTAGGAGAGGGAAAATCCCCCATAGGTCTCCTCTTAATTTCATTTGGAAATCATCTTAAAGTTGTAAGGGCCAATACATGCCCACATGTTGCAAACTTAGGATAGTTTATTGAAATTTCTTTCTTAGTTTACACCACTATGGGAGTTTAAAGATCAAAGTAACGGGCCCATACATGCCCACATGCTTGAAATCTAGGATAATTTTTCAAGCTTTCTTAGTGTAAACAACATTAGGGAGTTTAAATGATTGGTAAGGACCCATATGTCCACATGCTAGTTCTTTAGGTATTTTAAAATTTCACAAGGTTGTACCAATGACACTTAGTAAGATAGGTAAAAAAAATTTGTAAGGACCACAAGAATTCCACATTTTGCAAATTCACACCTAACTTATTAAAATTTGGCACATTTTATCACTTGCACACACACAAAGTCATTGCTCACTCACATAATTTCCATATTGAATTGTGGAGGTTGAAGTAGGTTTTCTCCAAAGGAATTCCAAAACATCCCACTATTTCTTGAAGAAATTATCCACACCCACTTAATTCAAACGAGATTGGTTTACACCCCCAATCTCTTAGCCCACCACATCTAAAGTTTTTCTAAAAAATCACTAATTTTTCCTCCAGAAGAGGTGCCAAAAGAAAGTTTTAGTTTAGGTAGGATCTCGGGGGTAGGCATCCAAATAACCCCCCATTATCTGGTTCTCACATTTTCAAACATTCGAAGTTGAGAAATAGGGAACTTTAAAATCCTCCAAGTCAAGTGTTCCTATAACATAAGGAAAGGAGATACCCATGAAGGGTTGAAGGCCGAGGTCCCGTTGTTATGTGTGTCCCCCTTGAGTCACCCAAATCTTGGAAGAGACCCAACCCGTGACCCATTTCTGACACCAAAATTCTAAATGTCGCACTTTGACCGAGGTACCTAGTGGAAAAATTTAGGAAATATACCCAGGTGGAAATTGTGGGCTTCAATTTCACCTTGATTATATTTTGTGTGGCTATTGGGAAATATCTCCATCTCTTTTGGGATATGCACCCTCTACCCCTCATTATAACTGATTGTTTCATCCTTCACTAGTTCCTCTTCCTGTGGCTTTAGACCCTATTGTTGAGTGCTCTTGGAAGGTCTAGTGCTATTTGATAGGAAGGAGGACACGTCTTTTAGGAAAAAAATGTTTTTTTTATTTGTTCCCCCACGTGGAAAAAATCCACCTAACCACATGTATTCTTATTTATAGTTGAGTTATTTATGATGCTCATTTGACTACATGCAATTGTGAGTTATATTGTGAAGGTCCAAATTATACAAGTCTCTTTTTCATTTATTACTCTCATCACCATTTTCACACATTCACTTTGCTAGTCGAACACCATAGGGGACCCACATAATCCCCTTCATTCCATATGCTTGCATAATCTCCCTCCTATTCTAGGAGGAGTTCCTAGTCTTGTTGACTCACCGACTCAACCATCTCACACCCCTGTGAGTGCCACTATTTTAGGATCATATTTTATTATTTCCACTTTACTTGGGTCCAATTCCCAAGGCCATCCATCCACTAGCTTTCCTTCACAAGGAGGTGGGGGGAAAACTTCTTCTCAAGGGGGAAGTACAACCCCACCAAAGCCCCCCCAAGGGTTAGGTTCAGTACCTTCTCACACCATGGCTAGAGCTACTCCTCCACCAAATCCCCCCATTCCATACTTGGCATCTCTCAACATTCTTGATTTGACTAAACTCACAAATGAATCTTAGGGATGATTTTGGGGGCTAAATTTCGCTCATGGGCTAATTTTACATGGTTTTTCCAAAAATGAGATTCACTATTTTAAAAATGATTCTCCCAAATTCTATAGGATAAAATTATTTTACCTTAAAAATCGCCAAAATTTTATATAAACTATATAAAATACTTAGAAATTTGAATATTTTTACAAAAATATCGCCAAACTTTTATAGTTGACATATGAAGGATTAGTAAGATTCGTCAAGGTTTCTACATTTTAAAATAAATTTCCATCCTTAAAATCATCCCTTCTTGAAATGATCCCATTCTACATGACCCCAGATGGCCCAATATGCCTACCAAGCTACCTTTAGATATTCCAAAATTTGAAGTAAAATCGGGGGAGTATCCCTCCAACCATGTTATGAACTTCCACTTATGGTGCTCTTAAAATAACATCATGTATGACTCCATCCTCTTAAGGTTATTTCAAGGAACACTCATTGGTCCATCAACTAAATGGTATGTGGACGAAAAGTCAGGGTCCCATGTGACTTTTGAATCCTTGTCCAAAGCCTTTTTGGCCTTTTTCCAACTACCAGTTCATCATGACTCTGGTTTAGAACTGATCTTCAAGTGAAAAAAAACCTCATCTATGCATATTTCCAACCACATCCATGAATGGTGTCGATGACATAGTTTATGTAAAGTAGAAACCACTAAAGAAGAATGTCTCTATTGGTTTCTAAAATCACCAGTCTCTATACTTGCCAAAGAAGTGGAATCCACCTTCCCCGAATCCAAAGAGGAATCCATCAACATGACTCAACAGTTTGACTTCATTTATTCTTAGTCAGGTTACTTATACACAATATTACCCAATGCACCTAGACCTGTACCATTTGGCCAGGACAAACCTGACATGTCTCATGCTACGAATGTGTTGATTGGTACCACGACACACCACAACCCATACATCCAACGACCACCTACATATATTTCATCCCAATATCCAAAACCATACAGAGGGCCATATTATTACCTTTCTACCCCTTACCAACAACCATATCTTGTTTCTCCCCCTCCACCCATGAGTGGACCCTCACCGACACCCATGATGTGCCCGAACCCTCAGCCATGTTCAGGTTCCCCTTCTACCTCATCATATAACCTGGGAACTAGTGAAATCTCTTCACCTCCCTATGCACTCTACATATCATTGACATGAAACAATTTGTATTTTCCATTTTCTGGTCCTCCACAACCAGTTGCTCCTCCACATGGAAAACCACACGTCGACATTAAATTTGTTCAACCCTCTCCCATTCAACAAATTCATACTTTTCAACAGTTGAATATGGAAAATATGGCCCATGAGTCGAATAACGCCAAGAATAAAGGAAAAAATAGAAACAATAATAACCCGGGACTAGGGGAAATAACCCCCATGAAAACCAATCTGCTGGGGGAAACTAGAATCAGGGTAACTAGAATCCCGAAGGGGACAATAACAAGAAATTCCAAGGGAGGAACAAAGACAAAAACCTATGGACGAAATTCCATTGTGCTCTTTTCTATGAGAATGGACATTATAGTCACGATTTCCCCCAAATTTCCAACTTTAAACAGATGAAAGAATCCATGAACACGCCATGACCTCCAGCATCACCTGCCCCTTAGTAGACCCCACAACAGTATTTGCAACAACCACACTTAGCCGTGCTGCAAAATCCTATTCCACACCAAGGTGTCATGAATACCCAACAAGAGGTACATCTTTCCCCACCACAAATGGGACAATATCAAAACCCAGGGCCCATCCACCCTAAAAATCCAACGGATCACAATATCCTCCTCATTATCGAAGAATAAATTATTTTTCAAACATGCGGTTGTCAATACAGTGCACCCCCTAAATCTACTACAACCACTTTGAAAGAAGCTCCAACTATAGCTGGAAAACCCTTGATGATTTCACACCCTGACACTAAAACCACCATTCATATCCCTTGTATTTTGTTATGAAAGAATGTCAACAACCCTCAGGCTAGGGAAACACACAATTACAGTCTGGTCGATGACTTGGCACAGTTTTTTGCAGCCATGTCTGTATTGGAGGTCCAGCAAACCTGCCCAAATCAATGATAAATCCTTAATTTCCACCTTGGGGGCAGTTGACCCAGTTGATACTAGAGTCATCACATTTGATCTAGATAGTGGAGAACCACGTTTCCCTGCTCTGGTATCTTTCTAGATACCAGTCAAGATTCAAAACATCATGGTTCATTAGTGTATTATCGATGAAGGTGCATCCACATGCATCATGTCCAAAACTGTATGGCAGAAAATTGGCTCCCCTGAGCTTATTCTATCTGCCATCACATTAAGATCCTATGATGGTCGCTCATCCTCCCCTGAAGGGCTCTTTCAAAATGTCCCCGTCGAACTCGGGGGAAAAACCATCCTCATCAACATTGAGGTTATCGATGCCTTGATTGATTACAAAATCTTGTTTGGACGTAGCTACATGTATGTTATGGAGGTAGTGTCCTCTTACATGTTTCGAATGATGATGTTCCCCCACAATGGGAAAATCATCACCATGAACCAAATTACACATTATGAGTCTAACCACTCTGCCAACATCGATAACATCTTTCCTCTTGTCTGCGAGATTTTCGATGCTTATTCACTCATTGAAATGGGCCCCAGAATTTTCTAGGACCCATCCTTGCTAGGGGAATACCATGGAGCACCACCCCTAATACATCCTTCAACACAAGTGTGTGTTGTATCTTCCAATGGAACTGACACCAGAGACACCATTCCTCCCCTAGAGGTCTCTCCACACCTCAACGTCCCACAATTTAAAGAAATTTTACCTCAGGGATTCCTTGAGGACCCTACTACACCACTTATCCCTTATTGCCCCCTCCCCCAGGGTAAAATATCAGTTTGGTAGACAATTCCCCAAGCCATCACTCAAATTCCCTTCTTCTACCCCCCACCAGGAGTGCAATATTTTCAGGTAGCCGCAATGCTTACCCTTCCCAACATGGTGCTCTCCATCCCTGTATGGTATCTAAAACCACCCACGATGATTCCTAAACCATCTCTCCTTCCTCAGTCAGAGGGAATCCTAATGCATATTCCAGTACTAGCTCCGACCATGCCACCATCACCCCCATTCTCCAGCACCACTACCATCACTGGGGGCATACAGATGAATAAAGAGCTCACAACTCCACTTCCTCCTCGATTTCAATCTCCTTGTGCACTATGCAAAAGAGAGGGACACCCCACTAATAGATATCCTTCTCTTCATGAGTTATGCAATCTGATCCAACTCCCTCGAGAAACCACATTGCTCGCCACTTCACCAAGAACATATAGTACTACTACAACGTCCCCCACTATGGGTAGTAAAGGGTTAGAACCAAATTCCCTTATGCCATATGTTCAGAATATGGCCAGCACACTCATTATTTCCTAGCTCTACCTTAGTTTCTTCAGACGCTAACAAAAGTATGACAATCATTTTAGCAAGAGCCCCCTCCACCACCACATTTGGGTACACAAGTCATTGACATTCATTATGTCTCTACCTTAGTCCCTGAACGAATGAGATTCCCTTGCGATCTTTGTGACTCACTTGCTCACTTCACATATCGGTGTCCTTTGATTATGGAATACCGAGGTCATCATTCAAACCCTACTAAACCACCCCCGACCACCTCACCAAGGGTCTTTCCCACTCTAGATACTGCCAACATCACCTCCCCTGAACCTCAGTCACTTCCCACCCCTCCATGGTTCATAAGTAGACTATCTGAGGATATTCCCCCAAATCCTCCCATTTCACCGGTTCATTTCCCACAGGAAATCTTACCCCCTACCAAAGTTTATCCCCCACAGTGTTTGGAAATTTGGTTTATGTCAAGGGATCCATCACAACATAGTTGCGATATCCCTTCTACGTCTTCACCAATTGAGGACAATCACACTGTGATAGCCACCCCTATCACCTCCACAGATCTCCCATATTCTTGCATTTTCCACTTTGACGAAGATATTCTGGAGGAACTCACTACCCCCGACTTCCCATGGAATGAGCTCCATCATCAAGCACTTTTTCTCTCACAGGAATCCTTTGACCCTCCTCACCAAGCAACTATATGCGCAATCAAAACCAAGGATTTTATTCCTTCCGGGCATATAGACTAGTTCAACAACACTATCCCTACCCCAGATGATTTTGAAGAAGGCAACATGGCTAATATCTTCCCCACTGTTAAAAATGACATTTCCATGAAACTGAGAATAATAGAATAAATCACCATTGGCGCAGCATTCTCCCCTAAGGAAGTTACACCTTACAAATCTCTCTTTCAAGAATACTGAGATATTTTTTCCTAGTCATATATGGACGTGGTTGACCTCAATCCTTCAATAGTCGAACATCACATTGACACATGGCTAGATGTCGCCCCTGTCTGTCAAAATAAGCACCCAATCCACCCATCCAAAGTTGCGGCTATGAAAGTTGAAATTGACAAGTTACACTCCGTATGGTTCATTTACACCATTGCATATACCTCATGGGTTTCCAACCCCGTTCCCATTAACAAAAAACATGGCACTATCTGCGTCTACACCAAATTTCGTGATCTCAACCATGCTTGTCCCAAAGAAAACTTTCCCAACCCCTTTCATCGACCAAATTATCGATGACTATGTTGGCCACGAGGCATTTTTAATCATTGATGGGTTCTCCTGCTACAATCAAATCCAAATCCATCCAACATATCAATATAAAACTGCTTTTACTGCCCCATGGGGTACTTTTTCCTATCGTGTCATGCCTTTTGGACTAAAAAATGCAGGTGCTATGTTCCAACAGGCCATGACTTATGTGTTCCATGATCTTGATCACATCATCCTCTCTTACTTAGACCACCTCACTGCTCGATCCAAGAAATGAACTCAAAATTTAGATGACCTATGCATCGTATTTCAATGATGTCACCAATACAATATCCGCTTGAACCCTCTCAAGTGTGTATTTTATGTCATCACTGGATGCCTCCTTGGGTTCATTGTACCCCAACACAACATCATAGTGGACCCCCTCAAGGTCCAAGATATCATAGAAATTCCATCACCTAGGAATTTACGCCAACTGCAGAGCCTATAGGGAAAATATAACTTTTTACGTCAGTTTGTCCCAGATTATTCCATCTGTGTGCATGGTTTCCTCCTCCTACTACGTCATGACATACCCTTTCAATGGGATGAACATGCCCAAACCGATTTTGATGACTTAAAAGAAGCCCTATGCAATGCCCCTTTTATTAGTCTTGTAGACTATGATCGCGATTACATCCTCTACTTATCAACCTCAACCATCTTAGTAGCAGGAGTCCTTGTCCAACTAGGGGATGATGGGTGAGAATATGTCATTTACTACATCAATAAAAAACTTTCTTTACCACCTTTGAAATACAATCACGATGAGAAAATAGCCCTCACAATTCAAAAACTGTATCACTATATCCTACTTCCCACTACCAAATTCGTAGCAGATTCTAACCCCAGGCAGTACTTGCTTAGTCGATGAAAAATTAATGGTAAATTTTCTTGATGGATCATCATTCTTTAGGAATATGACCTAGAGTTCTCAACCCCCAAAAGTAAGAAAACACTGGTTCTCTTTGAAATTATTACAATGTTTCCCTTAGATTCTAAATCTTCACCCTTCAATACAGATTTTCTCGATGAAGACCTATTATTCATCCCCTCGGATGACCCTTGGTATGGTTACCTTCTCGTCTACCTTCAGACATAGACATTTGGGTCTCATCTCTCTCGAGATGATCTTTGGTGCATTCGCCATCAGGCCCCTCGGTACCTCCTCATCGGTGACGTCTTGTACTAATGTGGGATCGACACCATACTCTGTCAATGTCTGACCATTGTTAGGACCCTATAATGTACCTTTTTGCTCATACTTTTTTCTATCATTACATCCTTTTCCCACTAATATTTAAGCCTACATTATCACCTTAATCTATTTTTCCAAAGGTATATAACGTTTCTTCTCTTTGCTATATTTTTAATTTGTTTTACATGTAATTTTACATTACTTTGATACTTAGGCATTAATCAGAAATATATATTTACTAAAACAATTTGAAGACTACAGTTAATATATCATTGCTGCTTGAAGAACACGTTGCTGAAACAGTTAAACAGTACACAAATCCCATTGCTGAAACAATCCGTGATTTGTGATGCTGAAACAATATTTCACATACAACAGTAATAAGAAAAGATAATTAAAGGAGCTGTTACACTGGCCGGAACAGTTGTACCTCAAAGCCAACACCATTACAATCACTCTAACATCATTTTGCTATGGAAGATCATAGTATCCTATTCCAGCATAGAAGATTAGATTAGACTAAGAATAGGATTTTTATGTACACATGTAATCTTATGCTTAATTGTATTAAGAGGATTCTCCTCTTTAAATAGAGGAGAAATCAACATTAGAGGGGGATTACAGAAGGCTTAGCTAGAAGGGAATTACAGAGAAGGGGTGTGTTCACTTTTGATATTGTAACTTGTTACATTAGACAGATGAATAAAAGATCATTTTGAGCATTTCTTTTTACTCCCCTTTCATTTCTGGGGAATCTTGTGAGAAGGAGAGGGCCAACCTTTCTTACAAGATTCACCTATTAGTTTTTTTAGTGTGTTAATTATTGTTTTTATTCATGCCTTGTTAAAACTCTATTTTGTTGAAACTCTATTTCAACTGATTGTTGCATCGTTTTCATACAATTCATTCCTAGGTAATTGTTGATCATTTTGATTGGTAATTTTGTTTGCAGAATGAGTTTATGAAAGCATGATAGTCAGAGACAAGTGTTGAAGATTCCTACTTTGGTGAATAAGGTCATGTTCTCTGTTACAGAATAGTTAGTCTTCTCTTTTGCAGTTTGCTGAAAGGTTCCTTTTTCGTAGGTTGTTATTTCTGAATATAATCCATGATTCTTCTGATAATTATTTTCCTTTGAATGTTGAATTCTGCAATAGAAAGATTGCTTTTACTGTTATTCAAAGTAGAACTTTAGTTTGTTCAAAGAAAGGTGTGATTAGTGTAACTTTTACTACAACTTTGGATTGCTTTTGAAATTGAGCATATACAGTGTGTGATTGCCTTTGAAATAAACAGACTTCCCTGGGTTGACAATTTATATAACACTTAATTATTTTAATTAATAAACAATTATAGTGACCAATATTTTGGCGTCATTGCCGGGGAAGGAAATTATAGATTTCAAAAGCATTTATGTTTTTCTTTCAGATGTATAGATTGCATGAGAGGACGTGGAGCCCCTAAGGAAACTAACCCTACAGGTCGTAGGGGCAGAGGAAGGGGAGGAAGAAAGACTTTTATCGATGAGATTATATCAAAATCTAAATCTTTTGTTCCTCAGCAACCAAGCTCTCGAAAACCAAAACCTCAACCTTCCTTTCAAGTGAACTTTCAAATGGAGACAGTTGAGAAACCAGCAAAAAACATTGAGGATCGAGCAAGTGCAGTAGGGGAACAAACAGAAGAAACCATGGATGGGTATAATGAAGAACTGCACCATGAAGAACAGGTACGTCCTGAAGGAGAGGTAAATGATGAAAACTCTTTTTTTACCTTAGGATTTCCTATTGGTGATCTTCCTAGAGGAGTAGCTCCTATGAAGAATATTCCACTTTCAGCTTTACCTAACTTTCATGGTTTATCTTCTGAAGATCATGATGAATTACTTTTTGAGTTTGATATATTATGCAAAAGTTATGATTACATTACCAATGCTAAAAAATTAAAGCTATTTCCAGCAACATTAAAGAGAAATGCATTAAGATGGTTTATAAATCTTGGAGGTCATGCAATCACAACATGGGATCATATGAAACATAAATTTTTTCACAAATATCAAGACTATTGCTGAACAAGAGAAAAAAGAGAGGAACTATTCAAGATGATACAAAAAGAGGATGAAAATTTGGAGGACTTTGTGTAAAGGCTACAGTATAATCTACAAAGATCCAGTCACCCTGATGTAAGTAAAGATATTCTTAAAACAATATTATTAAAAGGAGTAAGAGATGACTGTATAGATATGCTAAATATGCTTGGTAAAGGGGACATATCTAAAGAATCATATAATGAAATTGTTAACCTCTGTAAAAGATGTTCAAGAGGAGTTGCAAGGAATAGATCAAACAACAAGGATACCACATTTTCAAGAGTTCAAAAATCAGCTAGTGGAGGAGCAACAAGAGCCGAAATAGGTAATTTACTTGAAGATTTTAAAACTGAAATGTTAAGTTCTTTTGCTTCAAAAATTGACACCTTATAGATTAAGAAGAAACAAGCTGAAGAAGAAGTGGTTTTGTCCATCTTTTGTTCCAAATGTAGAGAAAAGCACCCACCAAGGGAATGCCCATTGGACAAAATTCCAATTTGCACCCTTTGTGATAAGGATCATGAAACTCAACAATGCCCTTCTTTACCAGGAATCAAAGAAACATTACAACCAACCGATGAAGAAGTTGAAGTTGTCTATCTGTTGACACAGAGAAGGCAATGGAAACCGCGGGGACAAGGTATGAATCCTAATATGCAATTTACATCTTCTAATAATTGGAATAATTATCCTTCTTTTAGTCAAGCAAATTACCCTCCCTTTAACCAAATGCAATACCCACCCTTCAATGAAATGAATTACCCACCCATGCAACAAACAAACCCTCCCTTTGTAGACCCAACAATGTGGACTCCTTGGCCTCCACAACAACAACCTTACTTTAACCAATGGAATCCAAATTGGAGAGGTCAACAACCCACGTTTCCAAATCAATTTCCTCAATTTCAATCACAATTTCAACAACCACTTCCTTTACCATCAGGTGCTCCACCGAATAATCAAATGATGCAGCCCCAACTACCTGTACAACCTAACCCTAACCCCAATAATAAGGTTGTGCAGTTTATTGATATTCAAAACCAACCTATGCTTTTTGTTTTCCCTGCACAATGCAATGATATTCATTTATGATTTGGGAAAATAGTAGAACCTATCATTGATGATGTTACCTCTTATGATTCCGATAAAGAAGAAATAAAAAAGCACGATTCACCTGAAGAGGTACAACCATCCTCTAATACTGTTGCTGAAACAACGGAACCACCATTCCCTGAGCATTTATCTTTGACTAAAACTCCTGAGCCACCTGCTTTCAATATTCTAGGGGAATTACAAAATCTCTATGTCAAAATTCCACTATTACAAGCACTAAGAGATGTACCATTTTATGCCATAACTATGTGAGACATTTGTGTTAAGAAACCTGGTAGGAAAACTAAAGATCCCCTTATAGTTCATGTCATGGGTGATTTGTCTGCACTAATGTCGGGTAAAGCCCCTCTAGTTAAATATGGTGATCCCAGCCATCCTACTTTCACATTGAAAATTGGAAAAACAATAATTCCTCGAGTTCTGATAGACTTAGGGACTGCTATCAATATTATGATTCTTGAAACTTCACAACTATTACAACTGAAGAATGGACTCAGAGATACCCCAACCATTCTAGAATTAGCTGACCGTTCTACAATCAAACCGAAATGAGTTATTGAAGACCTAATCATCTCAGTTGAGTCCTGGAATTATCCAGATGACTTTGTGGTATTACAACCTAAAACAAAGTTGGGGGGTCATCCTCTAATTTTGGGTAGGCCTTGGCTAGCCACAATAGATGCCTTTATCAGCGCTACAGATCTGGTTCAATTACAATTTCCAATGGATATGAAACCAAACAACTTACTCTCTACCCTCACACTACACCCTTGATTAATAATGACAATTCCTTATGGGCGGACTATGATGATCAAACTACTCAACCTATCTTGACTATCGGACAAGCTTTAAGCCTTAAATATGCCACTGAGGATGACGTAATTAATAATTTTATTTGTGAACCCTCCTCTGTGACTCCAGAAACACATAATCAACTAGCTGCACTTTTGGAGTCAGATACCTAGGAAAAGATTAATTCTGAATACCGACCTCAAACATCAGCTACCATCTCTTCTAAAAGTATACCAATAGAAATTGAACCGGGCAAAACACTGAATATAAACCCCAACTTGACAGTTGCTGAAACACAACAATTAATGAAGTTACTTCTTGAACATAAGGAAGCATTTGCATGGGACTATACAGATATGAAGGGAATCTCTCCTGAATTATGTACTCATTGTATCTATATCAAGGAAGATTATCAATCGATCTGTCAACCTCAATGACGAATGAACCCTAATTTAAGGGAAATTGTTAAAGAGGAACTTCAAAAATTGCTTAATGCAGGGTTTATATATCCTATATTTGACAGTGAATGGGTTTCCCGTTGGTAATAGTTCCTAAGAAAAATGGGAAATGGAGAGTGTGTGTAGATTATAGAGCCTTAAATAAATCCACTCAAAAAGATCACTTTCCATTACCATTCATTGATCAGGTGTTAGATAGTTTGTTAGGGAAGAAATTCTTCTCTTTCTTAGATGGTTTCAGTGGGTATAACCAGATCAAATTGCACCCCAAGACCAAGATAAGACCACTTTTACTAGCCCCTAGGGAAAATTTTCTTATAGAGTCCTCCCATTTGGACTATGTAATGCACCAGAAACCTTTCAAAGAGCAGTTATAGGAATATTTTCTGATATGATTAATGACTCCATGGAAATGTTTATGGATGATTTTACCCCTTATGGTGTCTCTTTTGAGAAAGCACTACAAAATCTTGAGAAAGTACTTAACCGATGTATACAAGCCCACCTCTCCTTAAGCACCGAAAAATGTCATATGATGATGAGTGAAGAAGTGGTACTTGGACATTTTATTTCATCTCAAGTAATTCAAGTAGATCCATCCAAGATACAAGTCATTGAGAACCTTCCTATTCCCAAAACCCAAACAGATGTGAGAAGTTTCTTAGGACATGTTGGATACTATAGAAGATTTATCAAAAGATTTTCCAAAATAGCTTCTCCTTTGTTTTTGTTATGAAAAATGTTGAATTCAAGTGGACTAATCTTTGCTAGGAAGCATTTGATGCACTCAAACATCAGTTATCTACAACTCCTATTCTAAGGGGACCTGATTGGGCACTTCCCTTTCATATATCCTCTAATTCTTCGGATACTACAATAGGATCTATCTTGGGACAAGAAGAAAATGATCTCCCTTATGCTATCTACTTCATTAGCAA
>JASDQU010684974.1:31349-41568 GCA_032191745.1 Picea mariana | reverse complement strand
CATAATCTCCTTAGTTATCCCTAAACTGGGGATACCAGTGAAAACATAAATTTTTACCATAAAATCTGAATATATAATATGATTTAGGGCCTATTTCATAACTATAAAACCACCACAAATCCTTGAGGAATGATAGAAGTTGAACAAAAAATTAATGGAGGAATATCTTGGTTGACAAGCAACTTCCCAAATCTGAAAATTGCTTCTCCAAACCCTTAGTGACCTGCATGCTGCAAAGAAGTGAGATCTTGCTACAAAACAATAAAGAGGTGAGCACATGAAATGGAAATTGCAAAATACTTTCTGATACCATACAAGCAACTCACTAAGTCTACAACAATACTATCACAAAATTAACCAAGAAAAATACTTTGCTTGGGATCTCCTAAATTAAATTTCAAGGCAAGAAACCCACAAGAAAAATATGGCAGCAATATCACCTCAAACCAAAACTATGAGGAACATCAAGAAGACTCCTAACGCACCATGAAATTCCCTCCAAAGCTTTTCTTTATTCCAATAGAAGCAAGCTTGAGCAAATACTTGCCACAAGCTTGAGAAGAAAGAATGACAACAAGAAGAGAGAGAGAGAGGAGCGAGAGAGATTTGGGTAGAGTAACAGTATGTTAAGAATAGATGTATGAAATGAGGGAGGGGAGGCTTTGTTTTATACTGGGGAGCCAAGAGAGACCCCTCTTGGATGCTCTCCAAGTGTCATTTCCTAAGATTGATTGGGCATCTCAAGGAGGGGCACACTTTTTTGGTAGTGTTAGGGTTGTGAGGGTTGAGTGAGGGGGTTGGGAAACACCTTTTTGACAAGGTCCAACACAAAATTAGATCAAGGGGGGTGCACTTAGGGAGAAAGGGGGTTTTCCCTTTTAATTTTTCAGTTTGCATGACTTTCTCACCAAGGGGGACAACTTACCTAGGGGGAATGATAACTTGATGTGATGGCTAGGTGAGGGGGTGAAAGTTAAGTTAGAAAAGTGTTTCTCTAACTAAGGAAAGGGGTTTAGGCATCATATCCCACACTTTCTCTAACCTTTTTGCTCATTTTTACAAAAAAATGACATTTTGACTTTGTCAATTAAGCAATTAAATTGTTGACTCAAGACTGACTAGGACTCCTCATGGACAATGACCTGGAAAAACTTGTCCAATTGAGATGAAACTTGGTCCAAGGGTGTAGGGGGTCTCATTCCATTTCTTTTGAGTACTCATACCCCTATCAAAAATCCCAAGGACCTAGTTTTTACATTTTTACATAAAAAACAATTAAAATTACCATTAATTGGGTAATTTTAAAAATTAAAAAAAAAACTACTTAGACTCGACGAAATTTCGCAAGACTCTAGGAGATGTCTAGCATGGCCATTTACAATATTCCTAAACCCTAGTCATCCATTGGGCTCGATCATTAGAACACCTTTCACCACTTCGGAGGATTATTGTGGGAGTGAAAAACTCAAGGGTAATTAAAAAGGCTGGTTAGGCCAAGTTAATTACCCGAGGAAAAAAAATACTCGATGAAAGGACTTCCCTAATGATAAATTCCTAGGTAACTAACCTACAATATGATCCATGCAGACCCATTACATTATTATCCCACACAGGGGAGCAGAAATTCCAGTTACAAAAAGAGGTGCTGAGGCCAAAAATGCCTTGTAGAACCAGTAAGTCTTCAACTTTGTTGCACCATCAGGTGCATAGCTTCATGGCACATGGAGTTGACCCCCTAGTCGAAATAGGTGGTCAACAGATGGTTGATGGTGTGTGCTTCTATTTGAGGCCTTTGTTCTAGTTCCTAACCAATGCCTATTTTTCTAGATCATTCGTGTGGTATTTGTTCGTGTTTTCCATTCTTGCACCTCTGCAACTGATCCTCTTCTGCTTCATAATTCAAATATGTTCTTTACGGTTACTTGGCCCTTCTCTTCAAAGTTTCGGTTAAATTTCCTAATTGTGTTTTTTAACCTTTGCAGGCCACATCCTCTTTCCATTCAATGCGTCTTTATGGGATCTTCTTTAGTTTCATCTCTAACCCCTTTTCATCATTGGTGTTACTCCCTTTCAAGAGCCCTGTTCTGGTTCCTAACCAGTCTTAATCCTTTGAACATTTTGTACTTGGGTACCTTAGCATGCCTCATTGTTAGGACTCATTTTTTGTCTTCTTTTGTTTACTCCCTACATTTCACTTAAGGCGGGTTGTTAGTGTACGTAAACAGTTTTTAAGCTTGTGTAATCTAATAATTATCTTGCCAGGTTGGTATACTTATCCAACCAGGTTGGTACACCTTATTTTCTTGGTTGGCATACCATCAAATTACGAGTTGGGTTTCTCTTGGTTTGTTATAAATATCGACGATCTCTTGTATTTCAATACATAACAGTATATAGAATCAGTGTTTGTGCTATTATATTATCTATTTATGGAGGTTAATCTCATTTATGATTTGGGTTAAACTTGCATCTCTACATTACTGAATAGCTATAAATTATATTGGACAACATAGAATTATTTTCCAGCATGTGAAACTGAAAATGTTCAATTACCTTTTAAGATAACTTCCCATACCATTCTTGTCCAGCATGTGACATTGAAAATATTTTATTACCTTTTAAGACAACTTCCCAAGAGGCCACCTATTTTTTCAATACACTAGGATGTGTGTTCTTTAGCCTTGACCATGAATCTAACCACTTCTTCAAAGATATTGAGATATTCTGTTTAGAATAAATAATCTGCTCTTATGTCAAAGACACAATTGTGATTTATATCTCAACATAGACATCCATGAGTTTGAYTTCTTCTATGCAACTAATTACACATGCTCCAGGCATTGGACTGTTGTATGATATATATCTCTTAATCTATGGTTGTAGTTTTCTAGGATGTGTTACCCCCTCGCCTAGGGCTAACTAGAGGAGATCATGTCTCATAGCCTGCAATGAAGATAGTGATCCCGATGATGATGATGATGATCATTATTCTCCACAGACAAGATCCCCTCAGATGCCTCCCCCCTCATCTAGCTGAACTCATTGCACTTGATCAACATGGTTCATCCAATGATGTGGTCCAACACACATGAGGTACACTAGTCATTGTTTCATATAAAGTGTCACATTTAATGCATTAGGCATTTAGGTGAGGATCATGGGTTGAAGTCAGATAATGGATCATAAGCTTGGAAGTTATGCTTTTTTCCTTGTTTCACCTTGGTGGCCATCATTTGTGTCATAGTCCAGTGTCGTCACTCTTGAGGAATAGGGGTATTACTGGAAGGCCTTAATAGGGGTAACGTACCGCTCCCTTTCATACTTAACACTTTTCATCCCGGGGCCTTCCACAATGTACTATAATTTTGGTAATGGTTGTTACATGTACACCAAAAAGGCCCTTGGTTCATTCTCCTATGAGAAGAAGGGTTAGAATGCTGAGGTTGATGCAGTTGCTAGAAAAAAAAAAGAAAAAAAAAAGCACGATATAAAAAAAGAAAAAATATGGGATAATGAATGACCAAGTCAAAAGCCAAAGGTCAACTTGAGCTCTACCCCCTCACTATGAGGTGATCATCCTTAGTCCTAATGCACTGAATGCATATCAATCAAAAGGACTTAATCCCAACAAGAAAACTAATGAATGCTTGAAACCTGAAAAGGGGACTTGCAAAAGCAATAAAAGAATATCAAAAGGCAAGAAAGGGGTTTGGAATACACACACTGTCGAGGAAAGGGTATCTCAAGCAGCAAGCGTTCCATCTACAAAGGCGCTCATGGAGATGGACGGAGCACGATACCTTGCATTTCAATGTCTCCATCACCATGAAGTAAATCCCTTGCCACTTCATTCACTATACTTACATTTTGATGGGTTTTTTGGAAACTATCTCTCTAACTGGGCACTGGCACACCTAATAGGGTCTTTTGATGGTCCTCCCATACCTAAACTTGGCAAATTGCATGAATTCTTGAGCTAATGTGAAGTTTGAAGAACATACCTAATGTGAATTGCTTACGTGGCTTTGTATTAAGTGATGGATTATTTTGTATAATTCTAATGGCTCCTGTATCTTGTAGTTGTTGTTCTTACTTGATTATGTGGGCTTTGCTTGATCATGACACACCTTGACATGGTCCTTTGGAGGACATTTTCATGATGATACCTATGGTGTTGTGCATTACATAGAGAATGTTGCATAGTTGATGCAGAGCATTGAGCCATATGATGATTGGACATAGCCTGGGGCACCTCCTGGACCCTAGACATTGGAAAGATGAGCTTAGACGTTGATATGCAACATGATGTACCATTGAGAGGGTAGAAATCCCCACAGAGCACCCTTGAGCATATTAGGGTTTGATTGGATGATGTTGCAGTTAGAGATGATGTCACACCTCTTTAGAGAGGTTATGGAGCCCTCTTCACCTATGACATCACACCCTAGCCCTTGGACGTTGCATTTGTGATGATGACACCATGCTTGGATGCTTGTTGAGTCAACCTAGGATTGGAGTATCACTCTTGATGATGACTTGGCGCTTGATGGTGATGGGGCATGACCCTTGGGGTGAGAGACATAAGCTTCGATGATGCTTACACCTTTTCATGGAGTGGCACAACCTTTGGAGGCACCTTTGCACCTTTAGAGCATGACGTCGTGGCATTTCGAGGCTATAAATCCACACGTCACCTTTTGAGGAGACGTTTTGATGTATTTTCATGTTATCTTTATGTTGGAGGCTATTTTGGGGGTCAACCCTGACCTATCCACCTTGTATCATGGATATTTTATGTTTTTAGGGGCCTTTGCGGGTTTAAGCGCTAGGGTTGCCTCATATAAGAAGGTTGGTGCTCCTCATTTGCAAAACACAACTCACACTTGTGGAGAATCATTACTACTTGTATTCTTGTCTTCTTTTTCATCATGGAGTACTTATGTGCATGTTTGGAGGAGTAATCTTGTGGATGCTTTGTCTTGTTTTGGTGGATGTTTCATGAGACTAGGGTTTCCTCATGCATAGCGACTTGATATAGTAAGTGTATTTTCCAAGTATTTATGTTTGTTCATGGTATTTTAGGTGGATGCTCTATCAAATGGTTGATAAGTTGCATGTTATTGTGTTTCCTTGAATAATTTTGTTAGAAACCGTAAGGAAGGATTGTAATTGTTCATCCCCTTCCCTCATTTTGTCCATCTTAATTTTGTTGAAGCATTTAAGGTCAAGCTAGGGGTTGTTATTGTACATCCCCCTAACCTTGTCTTTATTGGTTAGAATCTAGGGTTTATGATTGTATAAATTCTAGGGTTTGACCTAGTTCCACTTGATCTCTTGCTAGATGCTCTAGAAGAAATAGGAAGGCACCTAGGGTTTACGATTATATAAGCTTTAGGGTTTGTTTTCTAGAAGGTTAAGCCTAGGCTTATGATTGTATAATCCTAGGGTTTTGATCTTCAAGTCTTCTCTTGCTTTTAGCCTCTATTGAAGGTGTTGCATTGACTCCATATGCCCAAAGACTTAAGAAGGCACTAATCTTTCTCTTCTTGCAAGTAATATAAAACCCTAGTTTAGCTTTCTCTATCCCAATGACTTGGTGATAGCCTAAGGATTTTGCATTTGTGTTTCATTCCTCATCATTTGTAGCTTAACGCCTTGCATCTTAGCTTAGGATCATCCTCTAACATTATCATTGCTGCATTAATTGCCATTTTCAGCCATTAGGGTTTCATTAATTTGCATTCATCTAACATAGTTTAGTACTCTTTCTTTCAAGCAATCATTAGCTTATAGTTTGATAGTCTTTTACTTAACATTTGGCATATATTCTATTGCATTCTTGCTAATTTAGGACTGATCTACTATTGCTGTTATTAACTTGTCATTGCTGAAGTATACTCTCTATTATTTCAAGTTTTATTGCAGCAATTACTTTTCTTTTTTATAGCTAGTGTATCAGCCTTTTTTCTTTTTCTTTTAGCTAGTGTTTCAGGGAATTTAATTTATTTTTAAACATCATTGTCTTAGCCACACACCTCACACAAACACAATTAACTTGCCTTGTCTTATCCATCTTAACTTCACCCTTAACCTTTGCCTAACTAATCAAGTAACCAAGATAGGGGGCTATAGACTTGCCTTTATATTTCTATAGGATCCCTTGAGGTTGCTAGGGAATCCTCCCTTGTGTTGGATCGTTATCCTTCACTAAAATGAGAGAAGTACTTGCTTAAGTGACACTGGCAATTACTTCCATATGTTACACTTTACAAGCACCTTGTGAAAACTTTGCACAAGTGCTAGAGTTTGGTTGATAACAAAATGTTCACTTGAGTTCCTAATGGATCTTTGGAGAGGGCACACTGTGTCCAAATACAGAGGATATAAGCCAACTTGAGCATGGTATGTGTTGTTAGTGCCATTTATTATATTCTACTCAAAATGTACAGAATAGTTTCCCAACGTCATCCCAAAATGTCTGTCCTGCCTAGTTGTAGTCTAAGATGAATGCCCTTAACCAATTTCCTGAAATCCACAAATTCACGTCCACAGAAGAAATCCTATAATTTAATTCGAATGACTAATGCTCTATCTTGGTGAATAGAATAAGCTGAATCATGTGTTTGAAATATATAATGACAAGTTATTTAGAATTACTTTACAAAACTACCCTGCAATCATTCAAGATTTTAGGAAGGAAACCAAGTGAAGATGGTGCAAAATGCTTGGAGCATTATACTGATTCGCAGATCATATAGAACCAATGTAGATCCATCTTAACACTGGATCTATTAAGCATCGAAATAGATAAAAAAAGATTGAGATGCAAATCTCTGTGTGCTTAAAAGATCCTGAGATAATGAATTTACATGTATGTGTATGTGTGTATAAACATATTAATTAATGCTCGGCATTATTTTATTAAATTGTCTGTTTTACATTAGGCATTTTATTTATTTTTATAGTTTGATTTATAAGTACGGGTGTTATTCGTCTCATTTATGATGGATTGTTATTTAAAAAAAATTAAAATATTATATTAAGCCGACTTATGCCACGTATTACAACAGCGTTAGGAAAGGACGTTACACCTCCCTCACACTGGGCTGTAGGATGCATCTCAGTGCAATAAGGATGGTAACTTTGTTCTGCTAACAAACACGTTCTTACTACTTTGAGTCTTATTTCGTAGATGCATTTTGAGCCTACCCTAACGCATTCAATGCCTCCATAGGAAAGATATTGGGTATCCTGTTTCTGCTCTTTAAAAAAATTTATTTCCTACCCTTTTGATGGACTCGAGCATGCATTAATGGCTTCTGAATTACATCATATTCCCTGCCTTCTTGCCAATAAGAAAGAAACCAATCTAGTAATCCGGTATCATATTTTTAGAGTTTCACGTTGTTTTCCATTAGATGAGAGGAAGAATGGTTTTGGTTAAATAGTATGTGTTTTGTTCTCCTTGTCCACAGAACCAGTGAATCGGGCTTGTGATGCACCAGCATTCATTGAAAAAGAAAACATATGAGAACTGTAGCATAAACTATTCTGAGATGCTTACATGCACAGTTGATACTTCTCTAAGCCTTTGACAGTAAGAAACCAAAAGTTGTTTACTTATTGTGCAGGTGCCTACTGTGAATCAAGAAACAGGAATTCCAGGAAATGAACCCGCTGAAACCTTGTCAAAATTTAGATCTGGCGATATCTTATTCTCGGGGAAGAAAAAACGTGGAGAGGTGAGTCAAATTATAAATATATGATGCAATTTTTAATAAGCTACGACGATTCTTGGTCAAGAAGTGCAGCTTTTGAGACCTAAGTAAAGTCAAATGCATCTCTCAATTATTTTGAAAATATGCATGTTTGAAACCAGAAACCAACAAAGTTTTAGCTAAGCAGATCGGTTTAAGAAATTTTATTTCTATTGGCATCTAAATGAAGTTTCTCTTTCTCTCTGATAATTGTACTGAGTACCATTTCACCATGCAGGTTTTCTTTGGACAGAATTTGATTTGTGAGGAATCATTGAATCCTAAAGTTTGCAAAGCAAAAACCATCAATGTGGGTGATTCAGTGTATGTTCTCAAGATGGCTAGCTCTTGGGAGGAAGCAGCTGCATGAGAGAGTTAAAAAGCAGTTGCATGAGAGAGTTAAAACACTGCACTTTTTATAGGAATAACATGTTATTTGTCGTAAGTAATTTCAATTTTCCATAGTATAAAAAACTTGTAAAATGGTTTAAGAGGATTCATATGCAAAAACTTTCATCCTTGTATATCGATGCTAAAACAATCATTTGGTTTTGTGTTATAGCGTGGTTTCTTATGTACCAACAAAACTTTGCAATCATTGGTGAGCTTCATTCATTCAAGCTATCTTCAATGTTAGGAATGTCTAAAGCAATGTTGCACTATTGTTATCAGGAATTTATTGCCGGGAGTCCAAAATTGAAATTATCTGAAATATCAGGGAAAATATCAGAAATTATCAGGAAACTTTAAAAAATCCAAAAATAATCATTTTTTTTCAAAATTTTAAACTTCTAAAGAAACATCAACATCAAGCAAACACATTGTCACATAAATATGCAAATAAAACTGCAATATACTATGTATAAGATGTCAAGTGGTCCATCAAACATCAATATTGAAATATGATATATGTCTTGACTCTTGAGTCATAATTCCTGGTAGGATAATACAAAATCACATCAAAACAAATATAAATGTATCTCATGAGAATCTAGATACATGCCTACAAGGCTAATCATGATGCACTAAGATATCAATGATTCCCTCTACCACTTTTATGGGCAAAGGTCACCGTTGGTGCTTTTCCTCTAGAAGCAGTAGGTGGACGTGTTGAGCTTGAGCTTGAGGTGGAAGGTGCAACTTCTGGGGATAAGGTGGAAGATGAAGTGGGATGCCTTCCGCCTCTTCCCACTATCTCTAGACATTGTGACAATGGATCTGACAAACTCTCAATGTCCTCCTGCTCCAAATTTGTCTCTCCTGGACGTGGAACATCCTTTGATAACTCCTCAATCTCATCATCATCATGCTCCAACCACTTAGGTGCATCCTCCATCACAGGCCTCTCGGTCCCCACCCTCCACAGACTCGTGGTGTCAAGCACATCCAATGAAATGACATCTGTGTTGGGTACTTTTTTTATTTGTCTACCCACAACCTGAGATTTTAATATACATAGACCATGTCATTGAGGTGATGGATATCTAACCTGTATGAAGGCCAATTTGTAATTAGAGGATATCTAACCTGTATGAAGGCCAATTTGTAATTAGAGGATGATGTCACATGGACATTAATGAACTTACAAAAAATTATAATTTTAATTTGAACATTTTTAACTTGTTGCACTTCTTGGAGTGTCTCTTTTCAGAGACACTCCAGTTGTGCTCACATCCTGAAGAGATACATGTTTGACTCAACACCCACATTGCAAGTTTTTGCAACTCTGAGATTCTTTGGCCATAGTTTTCCCACAAAACATCTACAACAAATAAATGGAAAGGAAAGACAACAAATTATGTTTCCATTGAGTAACTTAGTAACAAATAGATAGAAATAAAATACATTGAAATTTGAAAGTTTGAACAAATTTTACTTGTAGCTTACCTGACATCCTAGCGGTCACGTGTTGGATAACAATATGATACCCAAATGTCTCAACATTAAGCTTATAGATCTCAATTTGTTTGGAAATATCTGAGTGTTCGGTGAGAGTCAACACCATCCTCTGAACACATTGGAAAATTTCATACATAACCTCTGCATCAAACCTAAATCCACATGCATAAGAGTATGCAGGGTAGCCATGTTGTATGAATCAGATGATGGAGAGTTTTGTTCCATCACTCCTCAATCACACTCCATATCTTGGCTTGTCTAGTGAGTACCTCTTCCCCCTTGTCCTCATAGTACCAATAGATAGCTTCCTTGGCCCTATCCATGGCTTCATACAAGTAGCCCATTGCGGGATTCTCACCTTCAACCAAGCAAAGAACATTTACCAAAGGTTCATTGATAGCACACAACTCTTCCACTCCCATCCAAAACCTTTGATCATGTCTCACAAGTCGGGTTATGGCTTGCCCATCCACTTTAGTGCTATAGACACAAGAATTCCACTCATCTAATAGAAACATCCTCTACAACTCCAACACAGATTTGTGGAGAGACTGAAGAGAAAT
>JASDQU010684973.1:58849-69772 GCA_032191745.1 Picea mariana | reverse complement strand
AACCCTAAAACTCTTGCCCAGCACCTTATGATGGAACACCTTACTCAAGGAGAAGATATTATAGTGCGCCTTAGTCCAACGCACCTCTTGGCACTGTCAGAAGGAAAAAAATTCAAGGTTGAGATTTTGGGTCAAATTCAAAGTTTGACTAGTTATTAGTCAACAGAAATCATAAATGAAAAGATGGATCATATACACTATTCATCTCTCATAGGAACTCTTGAAGATGACATGTGGATAATTGACAGTGGAGCTTCCAGACATATGACAGGAGACCATGTCAGACTCTCTAATTTGAATGAAAAGAGGACATCCTACATGGTAGAACTTGGAGATAAGAACACCTATCCAGTCAAAGGAATTGGTCAAGCCTCCATCAAATTGAAAACATGTAACAATGTTCATTTGAGCAATGTCTTATATGTACCTGGTTTAGAAAAGAATCTTATATCCATGNGTAGAACTTGGAGATAAGAACACCTATCCAGTCAAAGGAATTGGTCAAGCCTCCATCAAATTGAAAACATGTAACAATGTTCATTTGAGCAATGTCTTATATGTACCTGGTTTAGAAAAGAATCTTATATCCATATCTTTCCTAGAAGACAAAGGAAACATAATAGCCTTTGTAGATGGAAAAGTAGTATCTTGGTCTACAGACTCCAGTATAAAGATCTCTAGATTTATTGGAACCTGTGAAGGAAGACTATAAAGACTACTAGAATGAAATGATGAAGATATTGTACATGATGAAGTCAATCCCAATGAACTTTGGCATAGAAGGTATGCTCATATCAACTATCAAGCATTACCTTTCCTCGAAAATATGGTTGAAGGAATACCAGAACTACAATCTACACATGAAGGAATTTACAAAGGATGTGCTCTTGGTAAAAATGTTAAGAAACCATTCTCAAGCAGCAATAATAGACCTAAGAAAGTCCTATATCTAATACATTTAGATGTTTGCGGTCCGATGTTAGTCAAATATCTAGGAGGTTCTCTTTATTATGTAATCTTCATAGATTGTTACTCAAGAGAGACTTGGTTATATCTCTTGAAGACAAAGGATGAAGTTTTCAACAAGTTTTAAGAATTCAAAGAAGAAATAGAGAACCTCACAAACAAGAAAATCAAGACCTTGAGAACAGATAATGGAGAAGAATACACATCCAAGGAATTTGTTTCCTTTTGAAAATCGGTCGGGGTTAGGAGGGAGCTAATTGTAATTCTCAACAAAATGGTGTAGCATAAAGGAAGAATAGATCTATTGACGAAACTATGAAGGAACCAATGAACGATCAAGGTTTATCTATGTATTTGTGGGAAGAAGCAACCATGACAACAATATATGTTCAGAATAGAAGTCGCCATCGCATATTGAAGGATATGAATCCAGAAGAATCCTTCTTAGGAAAGAAACCTAATGTGGAACACTTAAGAATATTTGGATTCCCTATTTACATTCACATCCTCAAGGATAAAAGGAAGAAACTAGAACCCTCGGGAAAGAAGGGCATATTTGTGGGATACAATGAATCATCCAAAGCATACATAATCTATATCCTGGAACAACATAAGGTTGAATTCAGTAGATACGTAACCTTCAATGAAAAGATGGCTTTCAAGAAATACATAGAAGAAACTATAGAAGAAGAAGAGCATGAACAGCCTAAAGAAGAAAGAACATGTCTTCCAGAAAGTCAGAATGAAGAAACAAAACAACTTGATCATTCGATGCAACCATGTGACCCTATTGAACTAGATGTCTTCCAGAAAGTCAGAATGAAGAAACAAAACAACTTGATCATCTGATGCAACCATGTGACCCTATTGAACCAGTCATTATACCCAAAACCAGGAAACTTCCATCCTGGCTTGAATTTTCTCTACAAGAAGCAGAAAGACTCAAAGCCCCAAGTGGAACCTTCAGAGAAAGTAAAAATCCCAAAAGATTCTCCAACTATGCAGCATGTATGACAAAGCTTATAAATGAAGAACCCGCCACATTTGAAGAGGCAGATCAGAAGAAACAATGGAAAGAAGCCATGACAAAAGAACACCAGTCCATCATGAAAAATGATGTATGGGAAATTGTTCCTAGACCCAAATAAAAATCAATAGCAACTTCAAAATGGGTCTATAAGATCAAACATGCAGCAGACGAAAGCATGGAAAAATACAAAGCAAGGTTCGTAGCTAGAGAGTTCTCCCAGAAGGAGGGAGAAGATTATGATGAGACTTTTACTCATGTTTCCAAATATACTTCTATTAGAGCCATTATGTCTCTTGTTTCTTCCATGGGATGGATTTTACATCAAATGGATGTAAAGACAGCTTTTCTTAATGGAGCAATCAAAGAAGAAGTATAAATTGAACAACCTCAAGGATTTGAAGTACATTCCAGAGACACTCATGTTTGCATATTAAACAAAGCCCTATATGGACTCAAGCAATCTCCAAGATCTTGGTATGCCAGAATAGACAACTACTTAATAAGCCTTGGTTTCTCCAAGAGTCATGCAGATCCAAATCTCTACTACAAATTCGTGAACAATGCACCTATGATTCTACTGCTATATGTCAACGATTTATTCTTGACAGGTGAAGAGTCTCTCATCACCCTGTGTAAGAAGGAACTAGATTTTGAGTTCGATATGAAATACCTCGGTCTCATGCATTATTACTTGGGACTAGAAGTATGGCAGAAGTGTGGTGAAGTATTCCTTGGACAAGGAAAGTATGGAGTGAATATTATTCAGAAGTTTGGAATGATGGATTGAAAATCCATGGACGCTCCTATGACCATAGAAATAACAAAAGTAAGAGACTCGAACTCGTATCCAATAGACTTGTCCCTATATCGGTAATTGATTGGGTCATTAATGTATTTAGTGAATACTCGACCATATATTTGCTTTGTTGTAAACACCCTAAGCCAGTTCCAGGTGGAACCCATAAATGAGCATGGGATATTTGCAAAGCATGTTCTAAGATATATTCATGGGACACTAAACTATGGTTTAAGATATACCTCATCCAATGATATATAGCTTCATGGATTCACGGATTCAGATTGGGCAGGAAGTGCAGAATATAGAAGGAGTAATTCATGGATGTGTTTCAGCTTGGGCTCTGTTATCATATCTTGGGGTAGCAGGAAACAGAAGTTTGTCGCACTCAACACAGCAGAAGAAGAATATATCATAGCATGTGAGGAATGTAGAGAAGCAGTATGGTTGAGGAAGCTGATTTCTGGATTATTTGATCAGGTACCAGATTCGACCATAATATACTATGATAATCAGAGTTGTATAAGGCTATCTGAACACCCAGTGTTTCATGATCGGTTGAAACACATTGAGATCAAATACTACTTTATTCGTGATAAAGTCTAGGAAGGAGAAGTGAAACTCCAGTATCTCCATAGATGAGAAGATAGCAGATATTTTGACAAAGCCTTTTTCCAGGATAAATTTTGCATACTTACAAGACAAGTTGGGGCTCGTGGAGATAACTCCTTTAGCTGAAAGGGAAGAGATGGCTCCCCAGGTTGGGAGGGAGAACTGATATATATATCATTGATTTATGGACAGTCATTTTCCAGTTTGGAAAATGATCTAGGATGGGCAGTTCCTTTCCAGTTCAGAAATTGGTTTGAGATTCTCTAACGAAAAGGCATTTTCCAGTTCGAAAAATGGTCCAGATCGGACAGTCATTTTCATAATGAAAATGGTCCGATAGATTGTTGATGTACCACAGACAATGATTCCCCTTGTGGCCAGTGTGGGGGAATGGTATAGGATAGTCATTATTCTTGGCATTCACTCTCATTAGTGGTCAAGTAGAATGGTCCACCTTTCTAGGCAGTCATTCTTTTGAAGTTCACAGTTGTGAGTAGTTTCGAAGAATGGTTTGTTTTGGAGGTTGGTGCAGGACAGACATTTCCTTAGGAAATGGTCTAGATAGTCATTCCCTAGGGCAGACTCATTCTCTCCAGGTTGCACTATGTTTAGTGCCGGAGGAATGGACCAATTAGGTGAATGGTCCAGGTTCAGCAATCAGGGACAAACATTCCCTAGGTTAGACTCATTCTATCCAGGTTGCACTATGTTTAGTGCCATAGGAATGGCCCAGTTAGGTGAATGGTCCAAGATCAAAAATCAAGGATAGTCATTATTCCATGCTTGGGAAGAATAGTCCAGCTAGCCCATGGTTGATGTTTTTACAATATGAGGGAAGATGCTCTTCCAAATCTCACAGATGTGAGTGGAAGAATGGCCTAGATGACTCAACTTGTATCATGATATTGTTTATGAAGGTTGATATCATATGATATGACCTTTGTAGAGATTGTATTTCTCTAGACAATAGTTGTATACTATTGTGGTGGATGTGTTCCACTGATTGTGACTATGTTTCATTAGTTAGTAGTCGCGTGCTACTTGGTATGGTTGTGTACCATTGGATAGTAGTTATGTATGGATAGACATAGTTGTGTTCTATCAGATGACATTGTACTGATTGTCATGGAGATTATCCAGTTGGATAATGATGATGGTGCTCGTGACTTGATCATGAGATATCCTGTGTGGCTATGATGATGCTACCGATTGAATGGTTTGTTTGTGCTCAAGACCATTGCCTTTTATACCTCCTTAGCTAGGAGGGAGTTTTGATATTATGGTAGTTGTGGGAGGTATTAACCTCCACTTGTGACCTTTGATGAGATTAGAATATTCCAGGAAGCAAGAAGATCCCTAAAAGACTTGGATATAACCCTACAAGAGAAGTCAGCTAAAGAGAATATTTTATATTGAGTATTTAGCCTCCAGAAAGATAAGTCGGCCCATACAGCCTAAAGAAAGAAATATAAATATAGGGCGCTAGAGCTCATTTGACACACACAACTCGCAACTACAGAACTTTAGTAGTGTGCAAGTCTGGAGAGCAGTTGGAGCTGTAGTCACTGCAACCTGTAATTTCGATCTTTCTGGGTTGGACTTTTTGGTCAGTCTTGGTTATGTTTTCTTGGTGCATTAGCCTTGGTTGGCTATTGATTTTCTACTGGAAATATTCTCTTTGTCAAGGTCAAGGTGCTCGGGGGTGGCATTCGTGCCTATGGTTGGGTGACAATATTGCTATATTTTCTATGTTTAAATGAGCACACCCACTTTTCTAACAGAGACCTCCTTTTATAATATATCTATGTTAGAAGACAAGATGAGATGATCCTAAGACTAGGTCTCCTTGGTATATATATATAGGAGACAAAGGGTACAATTATAATGAAAGGGTACAATGAAAGGTTTTATCCATCCTACTAATATAAAAAATAAAATAATAATGAATGCTTATTAGTGCCTTAACATTTCCGCTTCCCATGTGCCACTAACTCATCGACACCATCGTTGGATTGCACAGGAAAGGGGCAGGGGTTGTCCCGCCACCCAAGAAGAGCCATCATCGCCCCTTCATTATATTGTTACCAGGTTTGCACATTAAATGTTTATTTATATGGTTTATAAAAGACTACATGGGGTGAGAGGGGGTTTATATTATAGATTTTTTTAATATATAGTTTTATATTTATTTATTTTATTTATTGTTTATTTTGTTTTATTTTATTATTATTATTTTTTATTTTATTTTTTTTGTTCATACATACATATATTAAAAATAACAAATTAAATATATAGTAGAAGATTAAATAAAATGAAATGTAAATAAAATGTAAAAAATATAATTTTAAACTTTATAATAAGATTTCATGTTTTCCCCTCTAAGGGTCATTGGGAAAAATAATAACATAAATTCTTCATCCATAAGTGGATTTTCACCAAGAAATAGTTCAAACGACCATAGCATAGTGTACACCATAACTATAGAAAACATACTCACTAATTCAGCCCAGAATTTTAGTGGGGCTTTCAGGAGTGTCAGGGACCCCATTTTTGGCCTAGAGGCAAGTACCGAAAGGAGGCCTAATTTGAGGCCCCTTGGGATGATTTTTTGAAATGGAAATATACCCATTTCAGCTACAACCATGTAGGTATGTAGGATCCTGTCAACTCTAATTTCCAACTCAAAACTCAGTTTTCCATTTCAAATTTTCCCTAGATCATCCCTCCAACCATCATTTTCCCATGACCTTTATGTGGCTATGTCTCACTCATCCGAAGCATGATTAGCACCATACAAAATGCATTGGAAGTTGTTGAGTAGAATAGTTTTTCCTACATCTCTCTTAGTCTTTGATTTGAACCAAATTGAAATACATAGTAAGTGATCCAAATGGATCATGTGCATGCAATAATATGACTTAGACATTAAACCAATGAAGACTATAAGGGGAAATGGTTTGGATGAATTGCTAACTAAATCCCATACCTCAGTCACAACTAAATCACCTCGAGTAGAAGACTTGTTTTCTTGCAAAGAAATAGTTAATGAAACTATGTTGGCCTCACAACCATGGTATGAAACTATCGTATATTTTCTAATGAATGGTTTTTTTCCCCCAAACATGGATATAAATCCAAGCGAACACTTCACTTACAATTTGTTTGGTGTGTCCTAAAAGATCAAATCCTTTACATGAGAAACCTTGATGGTGTTTTGTCACGTTTTCTTCCTCCAGATCAAGCCCAAATAGCACTTGAATAATGTCATTATGGGGTTTATGGAGGTCACTTTTCAACCAAAATCACTGCAACAAAATTTTTACATGTAGGTTACTATTAGCCTTCCCACCATCAAGATGCCCATTTACTAGTTTGAAAATGTGAAGTTTTCCGATGCTTCACTGAGAAGCAGAAGTTAGTTGCTTTGCCTCTTAAGCCCATTGAAGTACAAGTCCCTTTCACAAGATGGGGTATGGACTTTATTGGGCCAATATTGCAAATGCGCTAAAGAAGTTTCCCTTAGGAATGTTATGAAGCAACAGGCGGTAGAATTCATTAATATTAACATTTTATCCATTGATTGATAATGGATCAGATTCCATGTCCGATGTCAAGCTTCACCTTGATGTCACATATGGCATCCAAATTTTTTGATCTTCCACCTATTACCCCAGGGTAATGGATTGTCCAAATCAACAAATAAAAACCTAATTTGGATCCTTCAAAGAATAGTCAAAGACAACAAGCATTATTGGCACACAAAACTAAGATTTTATTTATGGGTTGATCAGATAGCACCGAAGATAGCTATGGGCCAAATTCCTTACGCTCTAGTGTATGTAACCCATTATGTTCTACCTATTCACTTGCAAATTCCATCCTTAACACTAGTACATTTGCCACATTTTTCGACGATGTTCTGATGCCCTTCCGATGGATGCATGTCTATATTTCAAAGAACCCAATTCTAGTTGTTCATCAAATTCCTTTCATCGCACTCTCGACGACCCTATACATCTGTCAAATGTTTGACGTAACAAACTGCCATGTGGCAGCTATGGAGAGATTTTACCAAACATATTTTCGTTGCAATGGATCGTCGCAATTACAAAAATCATAGAGCTATCATTAATTTGATGCGTTGGGATGCCACTTGGAATTTTCTAAGAAACCATCATCATCCAAATTGTCGTCATTTTACCAATGTCTTTGTTTGTTAGTGTGACATAAGAATGCATAATTATTGTTGGAAATTCGAAGTGGATGCCATCAAAATTGTGACCTTATGTTCGGTCAGCTACATCAAAGTGGAAACACTCTAGAGGGTGCATTCCATCGACGGTCCAATAATATGGAATGGTAGATCAGTCAGATGGACGATGCCATGGTGGGAAACTTCCATCGGAGTGGCGATGGATGAGAGCTCCAAGTCTGTCGAAGTTGGGACAGACGAGCGGAAACAGTTCGCCAGAATACTAACGTGCGTTCAACGATGAATCAGGGCATCGTAGGTTCAACGCCTATATAATAAAGTAAAAAAATATTCAAATTGTTTTTGAACACTAAAATCCATGCTTATGATGCATTGGACATAGGGAGAAAATAGATGTGTTATACTAAGAAGTCAAAGAGGTTGAAACATATGTAGATGACAATGTTCTTGATATATAATGATATATATTATTAGGATTAGGATTTATATTATTGCCTAAAACCCTAATTCAAGTTTTTTAGAGCCTCCACATCTAAAAATGCACAGTCACACTTAAGAAATACATGTTTTTCTTGTAAACTGTAATTTATGCCCTTGTGTAGAAATGCACGCCTAGGTATTTACACACCTGAAATTTGAGTGATTCAAGTTTATGAGGGTGTATTCGATAATTTTACACCTATATGTATATTTATATTTTCATTTGCAAACATAAAAGTGATTGTTGTGTAAAAGAGGCAAAGTCTACCTTGTAAATTGAGAGACCAAAATAGTAGAAAGTGACCTAATGGAAATGCACTTCCATGCTTCTATATAGCTCCAAATTTAGTTATATAAGTTTTGGGGTGAATTTTATAACATTTTAAATCTATATACATCATCCAGAGTGCATTTTAAAATGACTAAGGGCTTCTACCTTCAACCAAGATTCGAGACTTTTTGTAAAATGGAGGGTAAAACTGTCGTACTGTAAAATGAATTCCTAAGACTCATATGACCTCCAAATTGAGTGGTTAAAATTGTGGAGTTTGGAATTTATCATTTTACATCTATTCAAACTTTAGTTTTTCATTTTGAAAATAAAAACCCTCTATTGTGCATAAAGGCTAAAAGTTTCCTTGTAAATGCAAAAAAATGCATGAAAATAGGGCATGATGAGAAATGCACGCCCTAGGAAGAAAAATCCATGTATGGTGTTGGTAATTTACAAGTTACAAGTTACATGAATATGGATCTGTTGTAAACCCTAAACACTATATATTAGGGTGATTTGTGCCAAGAATTTAGTAAAGGGTTGAAATATGCATGAATCTTTGGCAATTGTGCACACACACTAACTAAAATGGAAAAATGAGTACTAACTACTTGCATCCATGAGCTTGATGAGTGATGCAGGAGCATCGCTCCAATGTCATCAAGCACCAGCTAGCCAGAACATCAAGCGCTAGCAAAGAAGGAGCCATATTTGTATCGCATCTCTGGGATCGGCGTTTGGAGAAAGAGGATTCGAGGGTCTTCGACTCACGAACTCGCGAGTTGCGAGTCGCGAAAGGCGCTTGCGCTAAGGCCAGGTTGTGGTCACATGGAGATGTAAGGCTCGCGTCTGGTGTTAAGTTGCACAGGTCGAGTTTTCATGAAGGACCTGTGGATTCGTTGAAGGTTCCAGCAAGGAACCAAAGGAGTCGCTTTGGCTCAAGGAGAATTTAGAACGATCCTGAGCAGATCTCGGCCAGAGGGTCGGGGGTTTGCAACAAGAAAAAAAAAATTGAATGGTTGTCTAGTTCGAATCAGATATAGATCTCATCCTTACAACCATTTAAGGAAACCTTTATCTAAAGCCTGCACAAATGCATGGCTTTTGGCTCTACCAGCCTTACAACATTTAATACAATTTTCAAATTTTGAAAAAAATGAGAAGATTGCGCCTCTCTCCTCCATTGAATGCAGGCTTGATGTGTTGGTTGGATGGCGCGTAGCTGGCTTGGAGCGATGCTCCTGCATCATACTCCTCTGCTATGAAAAGTTCATGAGCTCCTGCTCATGAGCTTCCCAGCATGGCTATCGAAATCCCCATGGATGTATGTTGATGAATGTCTTTATGTGTTTATGATATGTTGTAGATGTATGTTAGATGTGCATTTGTAGGGATAGATAGATTTTTCTATCTATGGGTTTACTGATTTTACGTCTGGTTCTTTGTGGCTTCATGCAAGAGGTTGCATGACAGAACACTACGGGTTTTGTAAGCCAGTGCATAGAGTGCACTTCTGAATTCTGTGGAATTTATACAAAGACGTGCCAGGAGGGCACACCAGATGAAGTCATTGACTCAAGGAGGAGGCCACAAGGTTGCTGAACACCTTGAAGGAGGAACTATGTAGAGGAGAACCTACCATAGCAGCAAGGAAATAGATGTAGCAGCAGCAACGAAGTAGTGGACCGGATGGACAACTCCAGAGAACTGTTTGGGATCCAGGTGGGTTTCAACAGCGGTGTTGGGAAGCTCATGAGAAGGAGCTCATGATTTTTGTAGCTGAGGAGTATGATGCAGGAGCATTTCTCTAACGTCATCAAGCACCATCTAGCCAGCACATCAAGCACTAGCAAGGAAGGAGCCATATCCGTATTGCATCTCGAGTATCAGCGTTTGGAGAAAGAGGAGTCGAGGGTCTTCAACTCATGAAATCGTGAGTTGCGAGTCGTGAAAGGCGCTTGCGCTAAGTCCAGGTTGTGGTCGCATGGATATGTAAGGCTCGTTCCTGGTGTTAAGTTGTGCAGGGAGGGTTTTCATGAAGGACCTATGGATTCGTTGAAGGTTCCACCAGGGAACCAAAGGAGCTGCTTCAGCTCGAGGAGAATTTAGAACGATCCTGATCAGATCTCGGCCAGAGGGTCGGGGGTCTGCATCAATGAGGCTAGTTGTTAGTTTCATTTTCATTGCGAAGACCTTCAGAAATCATTAGAGAATAAAAGTTTATATGACTGACTAATAATTAAATAAATCAAGTAATCAACAATTAAATTCTATTGATTTTACTTATGATGTCATTCAAAGAGTAATATTATGTTTTCCCCATGCTTTTTCGGCGTTCAACCACGACTTGAAATCGAGTTGAAGGTCTTTTTTTGTGGTCACAATTTTGAATTGAGCCCCCTGCATTGCACAAGATCTCAAATTTGGCTTATTGGATGCAATTAAATAAAAGTTGCATGATGGTAGGAATGATATGGTTTAATTATTTAGTACTTACAATTCATTCTTTTAGTTTCACGTAACCACCCTGGCCAAGTTTGTGATGCCCTTGT
>JASDQU010684973.1:0-20325 GCA_032191745.1 Picea mariana | reverse complement strand
GGCCCTAAACAGTGTTTTTTGGCTTTCCATAGTCAAATTGTGGACGGAGTTAGATTTTGACCGCATAATGTGTATTTCTCGAAAATACATTTCCAACAGGCTATCACGCACCTAAAACAGAGGTCGTATGCAAAATTTACGACCCCGGGAAGTTGAGGTACCAACTTACCCATCGGGGCCCACATAACTTTTGGCGTTTCATCTCCTAGGGTTAGGTTTTTGGATCGCTATGGTTTTGGAATTCATGAGTAACGTTAAAAATGCCTATGTAGCCTCATTGTAATCATTCTGCTCAGACAGATGCACGTAGCAGCCACATCTCTTCTCAGAGATAGCTACCACCATTCGAGCAAGTTGTTTTAGTTCTGCAATTTTACAGTTTCAGCCTATTTTATTTATTCAATAGAAGTTATTGTTCACTAGATATCTATTGTTGTTCTTTGTATCTCTATGTTATGGTATTCAATATGTTATTCATTTTGTTCGGCTCATAAATCCGGATCAATTGGCGATAACATTTATCGTCAAGTAAGAAATTTTTTCCATGCAGAAGTTGAAATATCATTAGGTTTTGCTTAGGTACAACATAGAGAAGGATTTGGGGCTTGTGTCATAAATTTTGTGCAAATTGAARTTATAATATCTTTSTTGCTTAACATACAAAATGGTTGAAAGTTGAAACTGCATGATACAAAGTATTACTCCCACTCTATAAAGATAGTCTAACATAGATGCTACATCTCTTATAAATAGTTCAAAACTTGGATATGGAAAGTGTTATTGCCTAATTAGAACGACSCTTCTTTGTGGTGATTAGTTTAGGGTTATGGTATCTTACTGAAGTATACATGGATTTCAGCAAGTTATAGTTGCTACAACTGGCAAGTTTCATTGGTTGTATGACTTCTTTTTGAGGGTCCATAATAGTTTATAGATCAATTCTTGAGGGTGATGGATTAGCATGTGTAAAATCAGACTAGTAGCGTTGTCTTTATAGATTAAATCAGTACCGTGTCATCTTCAGATGAGTGTCCTTTTCATAGGTCACATCAGCATGGTTCTAATTGAACTGTGGCGTAGCATTTAAAGAGAAAACTAGCACCTATTAATTAGACTTAAAGTTCCCTTATGGGGAAATTATGTCCATGTGAATCAGCACTTTATAATACATCAGCATCTGCAATAAGTGTTTCTTTTGGGAGTTCAAGTCACCCTCTTTTCACACCAAAGAAGTGCTTCTATTTGAAGAGAAGGGACTGAACAATGAATACCTTCTTATGTTCAACTAGGGGTTTCCATACATTGTGCAATGAAAAAAGCCAAGTCATATGTTTGGAATTTAGTGTCCCACAACTTGTTTAAGTGAGCATACAACATAGGTTTATGACAGAGTCACCTATAGCCATCAGCTATTTTATGTTTCATGCCTTATAATTACCAAAAATTGTTTGACATTTGTGTCACCTATAGCCATCAGCTATTTTATGTTTCATGCCTTATAATTACCAAAAATTGTTTGACATTTGTGGTAGATTCCATTGTGAATATGATTTTGCAATCCATTTGTTTGATGAAATCCTCCAAATAAGCATAGTGTCATGAAAGGTAGCCATTGTTAGTTAATCCCAAAATTGGCATGTTGGGGATGCCCTGAAACTCCTTGTCAAATGTAAAGAGAAGGGATGGATCCTAGCTTGGTCATTGTTATATCCATTCTTTCTTTGTGTGCAACCTTTAGGGGTCTGCAACAAGTTAGGGAGATCCATTATTATGTTTTGAAAAGTGGGCACAATTCAGATGTCGTTTTGGGTATTGCTATTGTTGTATACACAATATAGAGGTTGGAGGATGCAAGCCAAATGATTGAGCTAATGCCAAAAAGAAATGTAGCATCATGGAATGATATTGCAGCCTATGCACAAAATAATCACTATGATGAGGCTTTGAAATCCATTTGTCAAATGTGAAGTGCTTGAGAAGAAAAATGCCTTGAAAAGAAATGTTCATAAGACTTTAAGTCTCCAAGAGTTATGAATAGTGCTTTCAGACAACAATACCACTCATACTTTGATGCTCATATTTCAACATACTGCACATTAAGCTTATTGGATGTTCAATGGCACACTAATCATAGATTGTATCCATACAAGTAAGGCATTAGATCATCCATTTACCATGAGCATTAGAAATTAAGAGTGCATTATCATCATTAAGAGACCATTCCACAATCAAGAGATCACACGAAATTAATTACAACTCTGTTTTGAGACAGCAGAGAGTTATGGCATGATAAATCAAGAAAGTATTACATGTGTTGCTGCTATATTAAAAGATAGTGAGGACAATAGAGCTAATGCTTAGTAGATTGCATTTTTCTAGAATATCCATTAAGTGCATTATGTTGAGCGGTTATAACCATGAAAGAAGTGATCCAATATAAAATAGACAGTGAGCAGCATTTAAAATCTCATCCAATGATTAGAAACTTGTCACCATTTATAGCATGTGTGAATATGTGCAGTTTATAACCACAAAACAATGATCCAAAGATGAAGATTGGAACTTTCCCAAGTATGAAATCATAACCAATATACCGTGAGAAATCTCATACATCCATAGTACTCACAAAGCACAAAGACATCATAATTTTAAAGGCACATTTACCATAGTGTGTTACTGAGAAAGATCATAGTATTAGAACATTTCAAATGGTAGAGAGATCCCAAGTACCAACATCAATTTGTATTAATGATTGTGAAGTCACCAATATTGAGCCTGATAATGTCATCCAGAGAGTGGTATGGACTAAGAGGAGATGGTTGAGCTAAGGGAGGCATCTAAGTCCACCCCCTTCCATTGGAGATTCAATTACCAAGAAAAGAAGGTGAGGTTCTAACACTCCCCCATAATCTTTCACAGAAGATTCAGATATAAAAAGGATTACTTCTCTTCAAATATGGGTAATAGCAAAATACAGAAACTTTGAGTAAAGACCGGAGATAAACACATCTCACAGATAGTGCTAATGTGTGTGTGTCTTATGAGGCTGCAAAAGAGCTTTTATAATTTCAGAAGGATTTTGTGAGTGTTCAATATATTCCCCTGTAATCCAAGCAGATGCAGAAAGTACTAAGTGGAAAAATGGATATTCAAGCAAGGCAGGATCAAGAAGGAAATTGCAAGCAACTTGCACAAGTTCTGGCTTGACATCTTTAACCCTTATTCCAATATCTATAAGTTGCCTTTCTACTTCTTTTCCATGTTGAAAATGAGGAATCTTTCGAAGTCAGCCAGAACAGAGACATACCAACCGAAGTCAACAACCAATTCATACACATTCTTGTTGCAAGTCGAAAGAATAGCACCCAAGATTTCCTTAGAAAAATATGGATGCAATAGTGAACTGTAATGCATCAATACTCATATAGAATCAATGAGGTTGTTCTGAGATCTAATCCCCACAACAATTACCGAATATATTTGCAAAATTCCAAAGTTCAAGTTTTGCAATTTTAAAACTTCCTATGCCGAAAGAATTTAGATCTTTGTTGGAATAACAAGTTTATAAAGCCAACAGATCCAAACTCAATAGAAAGGATCAATATTCCATATAGCATCTAGAAGTCCCCTGTATTTTCAATCTTCCAGTATGCAAACAAATATCCACCAAAACCCAAAAAGCGGTTCTTGGAAATGGCATGTTGCAGTGCATACAGAGCAAAGTCTATACAGTGAGAGTCAAAGTCACTGAGAGATTTTGTTCAGATTTATATCTTCGGATTTAATTAAAAAAATAAAACTTTTAGCCCAAGCAGTGAAAAAAGACACCCTACCTTTAGGTGAAGAAGATATAAAATGAAAAATACACAGATTGGAACTTGGCAGTGTGACTAAGTGGGTGCAGACAATTTAGGGGAGGGTTTATTTTTGTATTTGGGGTAAGAAATTACAATTAGAAAGGACATGAAATAGCTCCAACAGCTTGATGGCAATTCAAACCCCTTTTGGATATTGTAAAGCACTGGAATACCTCGATCAGCTATGATTCCAGGTTAATGACGATTCAAATTTGTTGACTCACACGTGTAAGGTCAGGATCTGGTTTGAGTCGATGTTTAGTTTTTAGAATCTGGATTTGTGTTTGCATTCTCAAATAAATAATTATCATATGCTTTTAAAGGGTTTGCGATAAGAGAAGAGTAGAATAGTTGGAGTGGGGTGGGTACGTGGTATGTTTAAACTACAATTTTTTTTTTACAAATGAAAATTTGTTCAAAATTATATTAGATAATAATTTTTTTTATATCTTCAAAGGATCCTTGAAACATAACTGGTACTTAAAGATCTAAAATGAAATATAATGACTATTTGCTATAATAGTCAGAATATTGACCACTACTATGATTATACATCAAAAGGAAATCATATATCTCCAGTGTATAAATATAATAAAGGTTTTCTCTTCATAATCTCAAAAGATATTGTAGACTCCAGTCTATATCTTATCTTTGACCAAAACTCAAGAAAAAGTCTATGGAGAAATCTTTAGAATAGATCCATATAATATGTAGGGCCAGTTGTCCCTCCTTCCCAAATAAAATATGATAATCTTCCTTTAGGTTCCAGCAGGGCTTGTTTTGATAATAGATCAGCCTCCTTGTTGAACTCCCTATAGATATGGTGATAGTGAATACCATGAAAAGATGATGTCGGCTCCAATGTTCTACGCTTCCAGCCTTCAATAACGGTGGATTGAAGATTTCCGTTATGTTTTAGCCATTCAATAATCACCTTGGAGTTCCCCAATATTTGAATATTTTGGATGTTTATGTATTTTTCTAAAGTGAGAGTGGCCCAAGCACCCAGAAGCTCGGCTTTTGTATTAGTTCCTCCACCGCAATTGACAAACCACCTATATACAGTTGAATCTGAGCATTTTATGACACCCACTGCTCCACAATTATGTCCACCCGATGTAGTTGCCCAATCAAAATAAGCATAGGTACATTCCTCATAATGTGTGATCGGCCCCTGTCTTATATTCAACAATTTTTTAGTATGCGGGAATGTAATAGTTGATCCAAGAGTCTTGAATACAATAGCCCAAGCAGAAGGAGCTTTCTCCTCAAAGATTGCTTTGTTCCTTTCATTCCATATATTCCAGCTTGTAATAGTTGCCAAGTTATTAGAAACTGCATTGTTTTTTGTCCAGGAGTCAAGGCATTCTATAAGAGAGTTCCCAACCCAAGTATTTTTAAAATGTAGCCTAAAGGAAATCCTGGACCAAACAATTTTTGTAAAGGTGCAATGTACAAAAAGATGATCTATATCTTCAGTATTATGTTTACAGAGTATGCAGAAACCTGGGCCCTCCCAACCTTTTTTATTTAAAACCTCCCAGGTAAGGATCCTGTTATCAGCGGCCAACCATAAAAAGATTTGTATCTTCGGTTGTAACTTCCAATTCCAAATGTTAACTCTCCAACCACGCCAAATCGAAAGTTGTTGTGCGGTAATAAGAGTTGCATATATGTTTTTAATAGTGATATTCCCAAAAGAATCGCCTCCAGTCCAAAGTAAAGTGTCCTCAATGTTATCAAGTGAAATCCCGGCCACATTAAGTTTTGTTGTATAATTTTTCCACTCGGAAGCCTACTCCCCGGTTAATTCCAAATTTTTACTACTCGTCCATAACTCAGATTGATTAATTGGATCGTGCCCTTCAATGGCTTGAGATAGCACATTAATTCTTTTTCGATTTAAACTAGATAGGATCTTTGCATTGAGGAATGAATTGTCACCAATGCCCAGGATTCGGTCTCTTCCAATGGAGATGAGATGTTCGGATCCTGGTCGTCAAGCAAGCCAATGTGTAATTACATGAACAGAATGGGTAAGGCTCGTCCAAATCCTGGAAGCCGAGCATATTTTTTGAGATGCAAGTCTAAACCAATTTATAACAATGATGTTTGCAAAGTATTTGTCCATTACAACTTTGTGCCAAATACCACCATGCGTTAAAACCCTCCAAAGGGTATTTGTAGTCAATGCCAAATTGAAATGTGTAAGGTTTCGGAGCCCCCAACCTCCATTTTTCTTTGGTCTGGATAAAATCTCCTATCTGCAAAGATGATATTGCTTCGATTCATTTTGGCCTCTGCAAAGAAAGTGAAACATCAACTTTCTAATATTGTTCAAAACAGATCGAGGAATAGCTTCAAAAGACATCCAATAAACAGGTTGACCCTCCAGCACTGTTTTGACTAGAATGTATCTACCTCCTATAGAAAGCCATCTAGTACACCAAAAACTAGTTTTCTTGGTTATTTTGGCCACAAGCCAATCCCAGTCACCTGCCTTATGCATCCCTGTCTTTAGATAGTAACCCAAATAATTGAACCCAGTAGACAGATCACTGAAAGTATAAGGTAGGATTGTTTTGAAAGGGGCTAAGTCACACTCCATGAGCCCTTCATAATGTATAGTTGTCTTTGAGAGATTAACCGACAGGCCAGAACCTTTACAGAATAATGTGATAATATTGACAATTTCTTTCCACTCATTTGAACAAGCCTTTGACATAATGAGTACGTCATCTACAAACAATAGATGAAGAATATTTAACAATCTGGACACTTTTATACCTGAGAGCTTGTCTTCACCCATGCTAACTTTTAATAATAAACTGAGGCCTTCCATCACCAGTATAAAAAGTAATGGTGATAAAGGACATCCTTGGCGTAATCCTCTACCGCTTCTGAAGAAATTTGTGGCCTCGCCATTTAGCAATACTACAAAGGAAGATGATGTGACACACGACATGATCCAGTTTGACATCTGAATTCCAAAACCCCCTTTTAGAAGGAACAATCTTAAATGTACCCAATCAATACAGTCATACGCTTTCCTTAAATCCAATTTTAGGACAAGCAATTTTAATTTTTTCTTTTTGATGTTATGGAGGCTCTCATGAGCCGTGTCGATCGCATCTTGTATCCTCCTTCCTTTTTAGAACCCCATTTGTTCTTTGGGGAGTGTTCTAGATAGAAAAGGTTTTATCCGATTAGCTATGATTTTTGAAATCACCTTCTGCACAGATTGCACAGTGATATTGGGAGGAAGTCCTCAAAATTGACCGGCTTGTTTGACTTCGGGATCAATGTCAAAAAGTTTGAATTTAAGCTCCCAATGATAGTTCCTAACCTTCTTGATTCCTCCACCATCTCTAGGAGATCTGCTCCGACTAAATCAAAGAAGAAAGTGAAAAATTCAACTATCCAACCATCTGGCCCTGGACTCTTATCCTTTTTAAAAATAAATAAGACATCTTTTAGCTCCTCCAAAGTAACAGGATTGTACAACGTGCAAGACTCAAATTCATTTACAATCTGAGGAAATGGCTCAATAATTTTTAATTGTTCAACAGTGTTCGATGAGTGCTAATCCTTGTAGAAATTTTTTAAGTGATGAACCGTTGCTTCCTTAATAGCACCCTGATTAGTGATCTTTACTCTAGTGCAATCCGTAATCTCCCAGATATGTTTCTGGGCTCTGTTGTGGGTAGCACATTTATGAAAAAACTTAGTATTACTATCCCCGCCAGCCATCCAAATTTCTCTGCTGCGCAACCTCCATTGTTCTTCAATCCCTTTTAATACATTGTTTCTTTCTAATTCCATCTGTCGGAGTGATAATTATGTTTCAAGATTAGTAGGATCACTTGCCAAAAGGACAATCGAATCTTTAATGTTTGATTCAAGAGTCACCAACTTCTCTTTATTCCTGGATAATTTCTCTTTAAATAGAAGCTTTGCTTGTGATTTTAGAATTGTTAATTTCGAAACGATCATGTGTTGTTTGCCGCCTTCAGACTGGAAAACCGGGTCTTTCCAAATTTTAAAGACTAAGTCCACAAAATCTTGATCTTTCAGCCACTGAGCATTTAGTTTAAAAGGATAAGCCTCATAGAGCGGTGGTAAATCCAGTTGAAAAAAAATTGGTGCATGATCGGATATATAAGGAAGTCCAACCCAGGACCTATAATGACCGACATCGGAAATTAAATCTTCATAAACATATACTCTATCTAATCTCCTTGCAATCACTTCCTGACCACAACGCTCGTTCCTCCAAGTGGGTATCAGCATTGCCGGCTTGATATCAATCAGATTATTGGATGAGAAAAGATCTATGTAATAAAACTATGTAATCTTGGACCCAGACGATCCTCCCCAGACCTCATCTGAAGATAATACAATGTTTAGGTCCCCAACGATGATTAAATTCTTGATAGATAAGATGCCACTATCTTCAATCGATTTCCAAAATTATATCTGATCAGAGCACGGGCCATAAATATTAAGCAATGCTAAAACCCGGTTGTTTAAAGTACACCTGCTTGAGAGTGCACCCGGCAAGAAATATGTAAAGGTTATTGATTCATATTAATTTTTAGGTCTGAGTTCTCACTTAATGATGGTTGCAGAAATGATTAGAAGAGCACATATAAAATGATGGTTGGAGAAATGATTAGAAGAGCACATATTTATATGTACTTCAAAGTTGGGCAAAATCCCTATTTATATATAAATATAACTATAAAATGCATAACCTTCTCTCCCGATTGGTGGCCTCCGTTAAACGCTAATTTAACATGTATGATTATCCGATTTAATTTTTGTTTGGTTTAGAACTTTATGATGCTCGCATACATTATAAGCAAAATCCGTTCATCATTAAAAAGGAAAGATGATCATATATGGAAATGAAGACTAAATTCATATCCAACAAGGAGAGTTGTGGAGCAACAAGTCCCTGCCAAGAAGGGAGATAGCAGCAAGAACTGTAATTCAAGCGAATGACGCAATGATGCTACATAGAGAAAAACAGGTTTGCAAGAATTTTTGTACGTGAATAAATTAAATATTGCAAGATTTTTTGTACGTGAATAAATTAAATACAAAAGGGGCCTCCTAACTAAGAAAAAGAAAAGGAGCATAAAACAAGATTGGATTCCTGATCGGAGGATTACTAAATAGGATTCCCAGGGGCCCGTAAAACAAGATCGGATTCCAGAGGAACAATGCGCCCATCAACAACTAATAAATAAACTAATAGAGGAGCCTGTCGTTATGAATTGAAATTAATAGATTGATTCCCCAAACCCAAAAGGTCGAGGACCTATATTATGATTTAAGGGTTAGCGGGAAATCCAAGATGATTAGTGGATCGGGAGGTCGCCAGTAGGAGACATAGAGATTGAAAATATTACCCATTCTTGGTTGTGCTATCTCTATCACTTAGCTGGGAGAGAAAAAACCATTGATTAAGCCGGTTGGGCCTGGGGATGCACTTTAATAATAGTAGGGGCGACCTTGGACTTTCATTTGAGACTTGGCGAACTAAGGCATCGAACCTGTCGAGCAGGAGGGGACCATCAATAAACTAAAAGGATCAAACACTCATGCTTAAAAAGCATCCCACCATCTATTCTAGAATTTTTGAGTTTATTCTGTGGCATCATAAGAGAAAAAATGTGGTTGACTTACCAGTCCAGTCCAGTAAACACTTACTTGTAAATTGAAGTAGCTTGGTATTTTATCCACCAAATAAAGAAATACGAGGTACGAAGCTCCATTATTGCAGATTGGAGAAACTTTAATAAAAAACTTCATATTATTCGATAAAAAGGTCGAGCCTATATGATTCTTACTATTATTATTGTGAGTTGGGTCGGTCAGTGGACAGAAGTATGAAGCGCTTGTTTAGTTAGTGACGAGTGGGCGGTAGTTTCTTTAGCGGCCTAAGAATACCCGGTTAGTGAATGGAATGAATTTGTGTTCATTCGGGGCCCCCTGTCTTACTCCCTAAGGTTGCAAGGGGCAATACATCAATGAGATTTAGGATCGCTTAGTCACATAAATAGTTATTAAAGTGGTAGCATCATTAGAACATGATCAATAGGAATGAGAGCTGGGGTAGATAAGAGGTAAAGGTAGCGCAGGGCGGAGTGGGAAGGGACAGAAAACGTAGAGCAGATAGTAAGCGTCGTAAAGTAGGGAAGGCAAGTTCAGCTAAACACTTTGATGGACGCGTGTCCATCTGACGGTTCGGTTCCCAGTCTTTCCTCCATCTGTCATACCAAGATTTTGCATGGGAAGTAGATGGAAATCATGTTCCTGTGGTAGACGTGACTTGTCTCTTTAATTGCATGGCAACATATGACCGGAATGGAACTTCGAGAAAGAAGAAGTTCACTTTCATGCATCCAGACACCAGCGGAATAAAGGCCTTGAAAGAATTGTGAATTCAGACACCAACCGAAGCACGGAAGTAAGAAGCTAGTGCAGGAAGTAAGAAGCTAGTTAGAACATTAGGCTTGGATTTTAGCTCCCATGCCTGCAAAATCTTGAGCTCTATGTCAGGAAATAGAAGCCCCGTCTGTTTTCACCCGGCCGGTAAGAGAGCATTCATTCGACCGACATTATAACTGTACAAGCAAATCCAGAATCACTAAGGTATGGTTGCTCTTGATCGATTACTCTTGGTTAATAGGGTAGGTGTCGATAGCAGCAGAACCCATTATGTATTCTATACCACAAAACAAGCAAAGTATGCCCATTATGAAACTAGATAGCTCGGGTCCTTATATATCCCCAGTAGGGACGCGTGCTTGTCCAGGAATCCCATCTTTGGCTCCAAATCCCTCAACCCTCATTCCTTTAAATATCAAAACTAAGATAGAGAATTTGTTAGCTGGAAACATAAATAAACCAGTTTCATTATTTCCATAAATAAACCAGTTTCAATCCTATAGTTTCAATGACAATTTCAAAATCTCACGGAAACGATTAATTTTTTGAATAATCGCCAAATAGCTCAAGTCACTATTGAACAAGCATCAGCTAAATTGTTTGTTCAAAATTTAGGTAGCTAGATAGGTTCTCTTGATAATAGAAAAACAGTTTACATCGAGTCCTTACTGGGTCTCAAATTTAGAAAAAAATTATGTTTAACCTCACAGAGGGATTTTGGAAAAAAAAATTGTATATCTCCAAAAAGAAAAAGAAACTTGTCTTCCTAAGACCTAACCATGCCATCCTACTATAGCTAACCTTGCAATTATCATACCAGAATTAATATCTTAAAAACCCTCTGATGACTCTAATTATCATGCCAGAATTAATATCATAAGTCGAGATGGTGACAACATTGATGAGGGTGTAACCCTTGATTGCTTCATCTCGTGGATTATGGTTCGTCACTGCGTTTCCCACCATCTTCTCCTTTGCTATATCATATTTTTCTCACCTTCCATGTCCTTCATCGCTGCTTTTGAGCGCCAAATCACATTGATCGAGCTATCATACTTATGCCCCATATGATCCAATTTAGCAAATTATGATAATATACATGTTTCATTGTTGCAACGGCCAGCCTTGGGGAGTTAGCTATTTAGCAGATCCCATATAATCCCATAATCAATAATGTGTGGGAAATAAAATCTATAAAGATAACTAAGCTTATTTTGACTTTGAATTTTATTTCGGATTTGAGAACAATTGTAAGATTCCATAAATCCACTCATTTAATCAAGTGGTTAATACGTTGATAATTGACTTGCTTGACTCAAACGTTATATAAATGCACTCTCTTACCTCAAGATCTGCTCAACATTCTTTCTTGTCAGGTAAATGGGCTTAAGAAAGAGAGTTTGACACTCACATCCACTTACCATTTTCATTTCCCTTATTTTCATATTTATGCGTCGATCATTCCAATTCCCTTTTGGATCATTAGATCGCCCAATGCTTGTGTTCCGTCACTTTTTGAACGAAATATTTTGTCAGGAAAAGTCATCGATTAGAGAACGAAATATTTCATCGGGAAAATTGAATATCGACCTAGACATTATTCTTGCTTAATGGCTCAGGAATTATTAGAAAAAACACTGACAAAAACATATGCTCAGGAATTATTAGAGAAAACACTGACAAAAACATATGCAACTTCAGCCAGGTTGATCGCTTTCTATTTAGCATAATATGATGAACTTGTTGAGTGTTTCATAATAAATTGACTTACAATGATTATGTGTTGATGCAGGGATACAAATTGATTTTGGAGAATTGCAGAGAAAATGTCAGATAGCTGACAGAAATCCTGAAAAAGGCTAGACGTTTCAACATTAGAGGTGGGTGTGCATTCTCGTTGAAGGACAAGGGCGTTGAGGCTTCAACAATAGAGGTGGGCGTGCATTTCGTCTCAGCAATCCCGGCCAGCCATGCCATATCCTACAACACATCCATCCATCCATTCGAACCAGTGGGAGGGACAAGAACTTCAGCCAGCCAGCCATTCGAACCAGTGGGAGGGACAAGAACTTCAGTAATCAGAATCAATGGGAGAGACAGTGCGACTGCCAGAGACCAGCACTTCAGTGAATTATAGTGATTGCAAGCTACATGCAAGTGATCAGGTGGATGTGAAGCTACATGCAAGTGACCATGTGGAGGTGAAGGGAAGGGACAGTTGACATCTCAAAGAGGCACCAAAGCGACTGCCCCTAGTGGAATATGTTTTATGCACCTGAAACCTGCATTTGAAAACCTTAAGCATTTAATGTTTTGAATTAATGCTAATGTGAAACTTAGCATTAATTCAAATTGCTTGATACATATCCAATTTGTCGTCAATTTGTCCTCTAATTGCCTAAGTTTGAAGCCTGATTGCCTCGATATGAGGCCAAATAAGGTCTCAAACTAAAAACTTAGGACAAAATCTTAAAAACGAGTTGGAAAATTGTATGAGACGGTTAAAACATTGGGTTAAATGGTTGGTTTTTGTGCCACACTAATAAAAACATTCAAAACTGATTACTAATACTCCCTAGCCTGAAGGGCAGGGACTAATAAACTAAGTCAAGAATTATTTTGTTGTTTTATAATAAAAAGTTTGTGTTTAATAATTGATTTAAATCTAGAAATCAATTCAAAGGTGTAGATATTTAAAAATTCATAACAGGCTTTGTTTGTTTCGTTTTTATTTATGTAGATATTTAAAAAGTCATAGCATGTTTTGCTTTTATTTTTATTTTTCATTTTAACATATGCACTTAACACTATAGCATTTTGACAATATGCATTATGAAGTCTATTATCACATTTTTCACTTTGTTTTGATATTGCTTTTGGTTTTGTCAACCTTACAGATATTCTAGAAGTTACTATGTAAATGGGTTTTCAAAATATCAGAACACCATTATGTACCACTCATATTATGAGGTGTTACTCAATGAAATAATATAATATATGGTGTAATATGACATAATTGTTGGAACATAAAGTATTTGATGCTTCATCACACATCTCAGTGGGTCGAGAAGTCGACTTACATCTAGATACATTTGGTCGAGCAATCGACCAGCACACCACACCAGTCGGTCGGGCAGTCGACCAACAGTCAAAGATAATCAGGCGGTGAATCAACTAGCCCAACGATCGACTACGAGTTGGACACGTAGGCAGTTGGGTCAAGTCATGTCGAACCGACTCAACAAAGCGGATTTTGAGGAGTCAACTCTAACAATCAACAGTTACATGTGGACAAGATCGTCTGAATTCTATGGAAATCAATTAGATATTGAGGCAATAAAAAAAAACCTTAGGTCATTATCAATCAAGTGAATTGATATTGTACAATATATCATGTTGATCAAGATGTACAACATGCATTGTGATGTTCTAACCACAGTGCACTATGCTTAAGTGTTATAAAGGTGTCTTTAGACACTACCCCTTATCTTCAAAATTTTGTATTCCTCTTCGATTATCTGCAATAATGTATCCTCTATTTCACATTGTGCTCCACCTATTCCCCAACATGGTATCAGATCCAATGGTTTGAAAACCTTGACCTGTTTTCTGCAAACCTTCCTAAGTCGGATCTATTGTGTGATTAACTCTGGGCCCGTGGTTTTCTTATTGGAACTTGTTGAAAGAGACCAGTTTATATAGATATTGAAGATGGATTCGAATATTGATCATGTTGTTCTGAACGGATCAAATTATGCAATATGGGCACTGGATATGGAAACTCAACTGAAGAGTAAAGGACTGTGGAAGTATACAAAGGTGGTGATTTCAGATCCAATAGAGGATTAGGTGAAGTTCATTGTTGATGACAAGAAGTATGAGGTTGTAGGAGTCATTACGACCTACATATCGTGGGAGATTCATTTTCACCTCAATGAAATTGAATGTCCTCATCAAGTCTGGAAGAAGCTGAAAACATTTTTCAACCAAGTTGATGAGAACCATTTCATGCAGTTGGATAAAGAGTTGATCTCTCTCGATCCTCATTCCTTTGAAATAATGGAGGATTGTTTGGCACCTGTCAAGGAACTCCAGCTAAAATTGGGTGAATGTGGAAAGAACTATCAGAAGAAGGATGGACAAGTCATCAAGCTAGTCCTGATGAACTTGAGAACACCATTCGACGTGTTCATGTCGACTTTCCACACCAACTGGAAAGCATGCAAGGAATATGGTAAGGATACACCTTTGAATCCTTATGTGGTATTTTAATTACTGATCAACATATATTTATTGGAGAAGGTAATCTTGGTGGTAAACACCAGGCCTACTTGCTCAAGGGAAAGGGAAAGATGGATCCCATGAATAGAGTGCAGTCTAATCTTTCTGAACAGAAACATATATACCATGACTAGGGACCCCAGAGACAACTACAACGAATTCGAAAGAAGAAGACATGGCAATATTGTGGAAAGGTTGGACATGTGGAGAAATTTTTTATAAGAAGCGAGACAAATTAAAGGAGATGGTTAAATGCCTTGAAGGAGACGTGTTTGTTATTCGTCGACCAACTAATAATTTCACCTTCCAAGTCAAGACTTCTCATGCCTTATTGTCTCATTCTGCGCATAATGAATGGGTTTTCGATTTTGGGTGCACTCACCATATGGCTAAGGATATCACTTTATTCATGAGACTGAATAAATATGAGGAGAATAAAATCTATGTTGTTAATGATTTTTCTCTGGATGTTGTTGGTCAGGCTGATGTTTCTTGTCGACATGGGAAAATTGTTTACGTCTATCATGTGCCAAATATCAGTTTCAATATGTTGTATTTTTCTCAGTTGACACAGACAGGTAATATTGTGGAATTTTTTCTAGATTAGTTCTATGTTCATGATTTGAACAAATGTAAGTCGATTGTCTCTAGTGGGATTCTCAACTCGACGAAAAATTTGTACAAGTTACGTGACTCAACTCAAACTGAACCTGAACCAACTGCACTTATTGCTCACACTGATGAGAGAAGTCAAAATTGGCATGAATGACTCGAACATTTGAATTTTTGAATCCTATAGGAACTAGCAACTCTAAACATGGTTGTTTGTTTGTCGAAGGTGTTTCCCCCCGATAGAGTCTGTAAGGGTTGTGTGGTTGGGAAGCATCATCAGGCACCATTCGACTCTGGGAAAGTGTGGCAAGCACACAACCTACTATAATTGGTTCACAGTGATGTTTGTTGCATCAATCTACCTTCACTGGAAATTGTAAGGTACATTTTGATTTTCATTGATGATTTATCTCACTTCACATGGGTTTTTTTTCTGAAGAATAAGAACCTTGTCTTTGAAAAGTTCAAGGATTTTCAAGCCTTTGCTGAAAAGCAATGTGGTCGACCCATCAAATACTTGAGATCAGACAATAGTGGTGAGTATGTAAATCGACCCTTTGAAGAATACCTACTTCAATCCGGTATTGACTTGTAGTGGTCGGTTCCTCACACACCTCAACAGAAGCGAGTTGTAGAATGCAAGAATCATACATTAGTCGAAATGGCTAGATTTATTTTGGAGGCTAAATACTTGCCTTCTCGCTTCTGGGATGAAGCAGTATACTATGCAAATTATCTACTCAATCCCATCTCAACATGACTTGTTCCTTCCATGACTCCAATCGAACAATGGTATAGGAAGAATCCTTTATTCTACCACCTTCATGTGTTTGGATGTGTTTCCCAGGATCACAATCCATATGATTGCAGAAAGAAGTTGGATGCAAAGATTCATGCTTGCATCATGATGGGATACTCTGAAGAGTCAAAATCCTATCGACTATTTGATCCTTTCAAATGGTAAATCATTATCAAATGTAATGTTCGTTTTGATGAGAAGTTTTATGGTGTTAAGTTGTTGAATGCCTCTTCTAGATTACTACAAGATGATCCCTTTGATTTTTTCTCTGACATTGGTGCTATTTTTCCATTCTTCAGTCCTTCGACTGGAAAGTCGAATTTTCTCCCTATTTTGACTAAACCATCGACTTTTGAGTCGACTAGTCTGGTGTCCTCTGTTTTGACTATTCTACCAACTAAAGACCCTCTAACCTCTTATTGACCTGGTGAAGTGAACCATTCTTCACCTATTCCTTTTCTTGCCCAATGGAATTCCAACACAATTGAAGTTGTTGGATATGATGTCGGAGATACCTCTTGTATACATTAGACTCGAAGACAAAATAAACATGTCAGTGTTGCCCTGATGACTCGTGTTCTTGAAACCTCAAATCCTATTACCTACTTAGATGTTGAAGGATGACCTAAATGGGAGAAAGACATGAAGATAGAAATTGATTCTTTATCGAAGAATCGGACTTGGGACTTGTGAAGTCTTGATGGGTCTACAAGACCAAATTTACCTATAAAGGTGTTGTTGAGTGACACAAAGCATGCCTTGTCATGAAGGTATTTTCTCAATAAGAAGGCATCGACTACACTGAAACCTTTTCCCCCATTGCAAAGATGAACTCTATTCGACTGATTATTTCCCTTTCTGCTCATTTTGGATGGAAAATCCATCAAATAGATGTGAAGAGTTCCTTTATTCATGGATACCTATCTAAATAAATTTTCATGGAACAACCACCTAGCTTTATGATATATTTGAATCTAGTTTGTCGAATCAATAAGTTGCTTTATGGTTTAAAACGGGATTCCCGAGACTGGTATGATAATATCGATAGTTTCTTCCTTCGACTTTGTTTCAAACTGTGTGAATATTATCACAACATGTATATATTGCACACCAATGGAGACACTCTGATTGTTGTTGTATATGTCGATGATTTACTTTTTATTGGAAATAACAATGATCTCATCCTTGGATTGAAGAAACAGCTTGTTGACTCCTTTGATATGACAGACCTTGGCACTCTACATTATTTTTGGATCTTCAAGTATTACCACTTTGTGATGAATTTTTCATTTCTCAATCTAAATATGTGATGGATCTGTTGACACATTTTAATATGGATAATTGAAATCCTTATGCTACTACTTTTAATTCTGGAATGAAGCTTTCTAAAACCTATCAAACATCCGCAGTCAATGCTACACTTTATCGACAATTGATCATCAGTGTTATTTACCTTACTCATAGTCCACCTGACATTTCCTTTTCCATTAGTGTGGTTTCTTGGTTCATGTAAGACCCCAAGGAAAACCATTGGAAAGCATTCAAATGAATTGTTCACTATCCGAAGGGTACCACTCATTTTGGCATCAAGTATTGTCGAAGGTCATATTCGCTAGTCAGCTACACTGACTCTGACTGGGTTGGCGATGGTGATGATTGGAAGTCCACTTCTAGCTATGTGTTTCAATATAGCATTGGACCTTTGGTTTGGTCATGCAAGAAACAGAAGGTAGTCTCCTTGTCGACTACAGAAGCAGAATATTGTGGCATCGTTCAATCAGGTACTGAAGTCGGATGGCTTCGCAAAATTTTGGGAGAGCTTGGCATTCCTTTTTAGACCTCGACTACAATCTATTGTGATAACCAAAATGCCATGCAGGTTGTTGACAATCGTGTTTCCCACAATAAGATGAAGCATGTTGAGATCCATGCTCACTACTTGAGATAGTTGGTTCATGAGAATGTTGTCTTTCTTGAATATTGCATAACAGAAGTTCAAGTTGTTGGCATCTTCACCAAACCCTTAGTTGAAGCCATATTTATCAATTTTTGCATGATGCTTTGGATTTAGGAAGCTACAATTATTGGGGGGGTTCTAGCAATGTAATTCCAACTTCTGAAACTCCAGAGTTGTGTGTTGACGGGGGGGAGGTGTTGTAACATCAAGCATTGATGGTTCATCACACATCTCTTGGGTTCAGTTAGTTGAGAGGTCGACCTACATCTAGATACATTTGGTCGGGCAATCGACCAGCACACCGTACTAGTCGGTCGAGTATTCGACTTGTGTGTCGGTCGGACGTTCGACCAACAGTCGAAGATAGTCAGGTGGTGGATCGACCAGCCCAGCAATCAACTACGAGTTGGATGTGTAGGAGTCAGGTCAAGTCCTATAGAGATAACTAGAAAGAGAGGATTTTGAGGAGTCAACTCTAACAACCGATAGTTACATGTGGACAATATCTTCTAGACTCTATGGAAATCAGTTAGATATTGAGGCTATAAAAATATACCCCTTGGGTCATTATCAATCAAGTGAATTGAGATTGTGTAATAGATCATGTGGATCAAGATGTACAACATGCACTATGATGTTCTAATCACAGTGCGCTCTACTTAAGTGTTGTAACGGTGTCTTTAGACACCACCCCTTATCTTCAAATATTTTTATTCTTCTTCGATTATATGTAGTACCGTATCCTTTGTTTCACGTTGTGTTCCACTCTATTCCCCAACAATAATTTATGATATTATAAATTAGTATATTTTTATTTTATTTTTATTAAGTATGGAGAGGGAATATGTGATGTAATATGACATAATTTATGATATTATAAATAAGTATATATGTATTTTATCCTTATAAAGTATGGACTCTGGAGGGGGATAAAACAAAATAAGATGTGGTTTTTTAGTATATATTTTATTAAAACAAAATGATATGCAGTTTTTTGGTACACCTTATATTCATATTAAGTCAGTATATTTTTAATTTAAAAACAATTATATTACGTCAACTTATCTCATATGTTATGTCTATGTTAGGCATGAACACTACACATCTCCCTCATACTAAATTGTAAATTGCATCTTGTTTCTCTCTATGGAGCAACTATTGATGATGACATTATTGGTTATGCTTGCAACATGTTTTCAAACAATATGTTTAATGTATGTATAGATCATTTTTTCCATTAGATGTAGCTTGGATGGTTGGGAGGAATGGTTGTTACCCTCCCCACACAGGTTCAATTTTTTGTAAGTGACATGTGATTCTTGTAAATGGGTCTATATGATGCTCTTGTTGTTGATCCCCCAATATTTCAAAAATGCTTGGCCTCCCCATGTTCTCTCACGGATTTTGGGGGGGGGTTCGTGGACGTAGCGAGTACCGTTCTTCGGTGTCGTGAACCACATGTAAAAAAAATGTATAGATCATTTTATATTAAAAAAGGAAAGTTTCTTAGAGAAACAACCACAAGCACAAGAAAAAAGAGCTAATACACCTAGCAACTAATTGTCCAAGGTAGAAAAATTTGTCATATAGGTTGTTAAAAAAGTAAAATCTTGCATTAAAGGCGACGTCGATATCATGACAATAGCATAATAAGATAGACAATTTGCTAGCAATGATACAATAACATAATAAGATGGACATTGCATTAGGCAACGATACAACAAGAGGAGAGGGGTCATATTTATCCTTGAGTGTTGACCCACAACCTTCAATAGGAGGTTATAGATCCACCAATATTTACTCCCATCCATTGTTCTCCATGTGTCCAAGTTCAAGAAAACTTTATGTTAAACTCGCAAAGGACAAACATAGGTACCCATCAATCACATGAAGATGGGTGAAGCTAGTTCTGTCATAACTCTTGGTGTGCACACATTGCCCAACCAACCCAATGGTGAGGTCATTCCTCAAACCATTGGGAATGGGTAGAACACATGTACAATTGTTTTGTAGGTGGATCCTTGTTCATAGTCCACAACCCTAGTAATCTGGTAGATGCATCAAATGGACCATTTCAATCTCCACCATGTAGGCCTTGTTGGGGTCCTATAATTATAGGCGAATCGATTCTTCGACTGTTGATTTGGCGTTTCTCTCGTGATGACGAAGTCCTGGCTCATGTGATTCTGCTTCCTCCCTCCATTCTTGTCGCTCAATCCCCCATCACCTTATTGCATCCTTCATCTACGCTGCGCCCTCACTCCCTTGTCATGTTGCCCCATTGACTACTTTTCCCGCCACCCATCCATGAATAAACAAGACTTAGGATAGACAAAAATAACAATAAAATTAGTTAGATTAAA